>SZWC01006580.1:18472-30098 GCA_023375785.1 Penium margaritaceum
CATACACATACGCATACAACATACACAGACACATACACATACACATACCATACACATACACATACACATACACATACATATACACATACACATACACACACACATACACATACACATACACATACAAATACACATATACATACGCATACGCATACACAAACACATACACATACACATACGCATACACATACCATACACATACACATACACATACGCATACACATATACATACACATACACATACACATACACATACACATACAGGTACACATACAGATACACATAGACATACACATACACATACACATACACATACACATACACATACACATACACATACAGTAACACATACACATACACATACACATACACGTAGACATAGACATACACATGCACATATACATACACATCTACATATACATACACATACACATACACATACACATACACATACACATACGCATACACATTTACATACACATACACATACACATACACAAACACAAACACATACACGTACACAGAGACATAGACATACACATACACTTACACATACACATAGACAAACACATACACATACACATACACATACACATACACATATAGATATGCATCTTCATACACATCCACATACACATACACATACACATACACATACACATACTCATACACATACACATACACATACGCATACACAAACACATAATACATACACATACACATACACATACACATACACAAACACATACACATTCACATACACATACACATACACAAACACATACACATACACATACAAATACACATATAGATTTTAATACACATACACATACACATACACATACACATACCCATACACATACACATAAACATACACATACACATACACATACACATACACATACGCATACGCATACGCATATGCATACGCATACGCATACGCATATAAATAAAAATACACATACACATACACATACACATACACAGACACAGACACAGACACACTCACATACTCATACACATACACATACACATACACATTCACATACAAATACAGAAACACATACAAATACACATAAAAATACACAAACACATACACAAACACGTACACATACACATACACATACACATACACATACAGATATACAAACACATACACATACACATACACATACACATACACATACATATACACATACACATACAAATACACATAAGCATATACATACACATACACATGCACATTTACATACACATCTAGATATACATACACATACACATGCACATTTACATACACATCTAGATATACATACACATACACATGCACATTTACATACACATCTAGATATACATACACATACACATGCACATTTACATACACATCTAGATATACATACACATACACATGCACATTTACATACACATCTAGATATACATACACATACACATGCACATTTACATACACATCTAGATATACATACACATACACATGCACATTTACATACACATCTAGATATACATACACATACACATGCACATTTACATACACATCTAGATATACATACACATACACATGCACATTTACATACACATCTAGATATACATACACATACACATGCACATTTACATACACATCTAGATATACATACACATACACATGCACATTTACATACACATCTAGATATACATACACATACACATGCACATTTACATACACATCTAGATATACATACACATACACATGCACATTTACATACACATCTAGATATACATACACATACACATGCACATTTACATACACATCTAGATATACATACACATACACATGCACATTTACATACACATCTAGATATACATACACATACACATGCACATTTACATACACATCTAGATATACATACACATACACATGCACATTTACATACACATCTAGATATACATACACATACACATGCACATTTACATACACATCTAGATATACATACACATACACATGCACATTTACATACACATCTAGATATACATACACATACACATGCACATTTACATACACATCTAGATATACATACACATACACATGCACATTTACATACACATCTAGATATACATACACATACACATGCACATTTACATACACATCTAGATATACATACACATACACATGCACATTTACATACACATCTAGATATACATACACATACACATGCACATTTACATACACATCTAGATATACATACACATACACATGCACATTTACATACACATCTAGATATACATACACATACACATGCACATTTACATACACATCTAGATATACATACACATACACATGCACATTTACATACACATCTAGATATACATACACATACACATGCACATTTACATACACATCTAGATATACATACACATACACATGCACATTTACATACACATCTAGATATACATACACATACACATGCACATTTACATACACATCTAGATATACATACACATACACATGCACATTTACATACACATCTAGATATACATACACATACACATGCACATTTACATACACATCTAGATATACATACACATACACATGCACATTTACATACACATCTAGATATACATACACATACACATGCACATTTACATACACATCTAGATATACATACACATACACATGCACATTTACATACACATCTAGATATACATACACATACACATGCACATTTACATACACATCTAGATATACATACACATACACATGCACATTTACATACACATCTAGATATACATACACATACACATGCACATTTACATACACATCTAGATATACATACACATACACATGCACATTTACATACACATCTAGATATACATACACATACACATGCACATTTACATACACATCTAGATATACATACACATACACATGCACATTTACATACACATCTAGATATACATACACATACACATGCACATTTACATACACATCTAGATATACATACACATACACATGCACATTTACATACACATCTAGATATACATACACATACACATGCACATTTACATACACATCTAGATATACATACACATACACATGCACATTTACATACACATCTAGATATACATACACATACACATGCACATTTACATACACATCTAGATATACATACACATACACATGCACATTTACATACACATCTAGATATACATACACATACACATGCACATTTACATACACATCTAGATATACATACACATACACATGCACATTTACATACACATCTAGATATACATACACATACACATGCACATTTACATACACATCTAGATATACATACACATACACATGCACATTTACATACACATCTAGATATACATACACATACACATGCACATTTACATACACATCTAGATATACATACACATACACATGCACATTTACATACACATCTAGATATACATACACATACACATGCACATTTACATACACATCTAGATATACATACACATACACATGCACATTTACATACACATCTAGATATACATACACATACACATGCACATTTACATACACATCTAGATATACATACACATACACATGCACATTTACATACACATCTAGATATACATACACATACACATGCACATTTACATACACATCTAGATATACATACACATACACATGCACATTTACATACACATCTAGATATACATACACATACACATGCACATTTACATACACATCTAGATATACATACACATACACATGCACATTTACATACACATCTAGATATACATACACATACACATGCACATTTACATACACATCTAGATATACATACACATACACATGCACATTTACATACACATCTAGATATACATACACATACACATGCACATTTACATACACATCTAGATATACATACACATACACATGCACATTTACATACACATCTAGATATACATACACATACACATGCACATTTACATACACATCTAGATATACATACACATACACATGCACATTTACATACACATCTAGATATACATACACATACACATGCACATTTACATACACATCTAGATATACATACACATACACATGCACATTTACATACACATCTAGATATACATACACATACACATGCACATTTACATACACATCTAGATATACATACACATACACATGCACATTTACATACACATCTAGATATACATACACATACACATGCACATTTACATACACATCTAGATATACATACACATACACATGCACATTTACATACACATCTAGATATACATACACATACACATGCACATTTACATACACATCTAGATATACATACACATACACATGCACATTTACATACACATCTAGATATACATACACATACACATGCACATTTACATACACATCTAGATATACATACACATACACATGCACATTTACATACACATCTAGATATACATACACATACACATGCACATTTACATACACATCTAGATATACATACACATACACATGCACATTTACATACACATCTAGATATACATACACATACACATGCACATTTACATACACATCTAGATATACATACACATACACATGCACATTTACATACACATCTAGATATACATACACATACACATGCACATTTACATACACATCTAGATATACATACACATACACATGCACATTTACATACACATCTAGATATACATACACATACACATGCACATTTACATACACATCTAGATATACATACACATACACATGCACATGCACATACAAATACACATCCACATGCAAATACATATACACATACACATACACATACACATACACATACACATACAAAAACACATACACAAACACATTCACATACAAATACACATACACATACACATACACATACAAATACACATACACATACACAAACACATACACATACACATACACAAACACATACACATGCACATACACATACACATACATATACATATACACTTACAAATACACATATAGATATACATTCACATACACATACACATACACATACACATACACATAAACATACTTATACAAATACACATAAACATACACATACACATACGCATACGCATATAAATACGCATACGTATACGCATATGCATACGCATACGCAGACGCATACGCATACGCATACGCATACGCATACACATACACATACACATACAGATACACAGACACAGACACAGACACAGACACACTCACATACTCATACTCATACACATACACATACACATACACATGCAAATACACATATAGATATACATACACATACACATACACATAAAGAAACACATACACATACACATACACATACACATACACATATAGATATACATACACATACACGTATGCATACACATACACATACACATACACATACACATGCACATACACATACACATATACATACACATACACATACACATACACATACACATACACATACACATACACATACACATACACATACACATACACAAACAAATACACATATAGATATACATACACATACACATACACATACACATACACATACACATACACATACACATACCCATACACATACACATACACATACACATAAATATACACATACTCATACACATACACATACACATACACATACAACATACACATACACATACACATACACATACCATACACATACACATACACATACACATACACATACACATACACATACACATACACATACACACGCACATACACATACACATACACATACACATACACATACACATACACATACGCATATGCATACACAAACACATACACATACACATAGACATAAATACACCATACACATACACAAACACATACACATACACATACACATACACATACACATACACATACACATACACATACACATACACATACACGTACACATACACATACACATACACATACACATACACATATAGAAAAACATACACATACACATACACATACACATACACATACACATACACATACAGTAACACATACACATACACATGCACATACACATACAAATACACATACACGTACACATACACATACACATACACATATACATACACATCTAGATGTACATACACATACACATACACATACACATACATATACACATTTACATACACATACACATACACATACACATACACATACACAAACACATACACAAACACAAACACATACACATACACAGAGACATAGACATACCCATACACTTACATATACACAGACAAACACATATACATACACAAACACATACACATACACATACACATCCACATACACATACACATACACATACATATACACATACACATACACATATACATACACAAACACATACACATACACAGAGACATAGACATACCCATACACTTACATATACACAGACAAACACATATACATACACAAACACATACACATACACATACACATCCACATACACATACACATACACATACATATACACATACACATACACATATACATACACTTACACATACACATACACATACACATACACATACACATACACATACGCATACGCATACACAAACACATATACATACACATACACATACACATACACATACACATACACATACACATACGCATACGCATACACAAACACATATACATACACATAAACATACACATACCATACATATACACATACACATACGCATACACATACACATACACATACACATACACATCTAGATATGCATACACATACACATACACATATACATACACATACACATATAGATATACATACACATACACATACACATGTACATACAAATACACATACACATACATATACACATACACATACACATACAGATACACATACACATACACATACACATACACATACACATACACATATAACATACATAGACACATACACATCACATACCATACACATACACATACACATACACATATAGATATACATGCACATACAAATACAATTACACATACACATACCCATACACATACACATACACATACACATAAACATACACATACACACACACATACACATACACATACACATACACATATACATACGCATGCGCATACACAAACACATACACATTCACATACGCATACACATACCATACACATACACATACACATACACATACGAATACACATATACATACACATACACATACACATACAGGTACACATACACATACACATAGACATACACATACACATACACATACACATACACATACTCATACACATACAGAAACACATACACATACACATACACATAAACATACACATACACATGCACATTTACATACACATCTAGATATACATACACATACACATACACATACACATACGCATTTACATACACATACACATACACATACACATACACATACACAAACACAAACACATACACATACACAGAGACATAGACATACACATACACTTACATATACACATAGACAAACACATACACATACACATACACAAACACAAACACATACACATACACAGAGACATAGACATACACATACACTTACATATACACATAGACAAACACATACACATACACATACACAAACACATATAGATATACATACACATACACATCCACATACACATACACATACACATACACATACACATACACGTACACATATACATACACATACACATGCACATACACGTACACATGCACATAAAAACACACATATAGATATACATACACATACACATACACATACACACACACACACATACACATACACAGAGACATAGACATACACATACACATACACATACACACACACACACATACACATACACAGAGACATAGACATACACATACACATACACATACACACACACACACATACACATACACAGAGACATAGACATACACATACACATACACATACACACACACACACATACACATACACAGAGACATAGACATACACATACACATACACATACACACACACACACATACACATACACAGAGACATAGACATACACATACACATACACATACACACACACACACATACACATACACAGAGACATAGACATACACATACACATACACATACACACACACACACATACACATACACAGAGACATAGACATACACATACACATACACATACACACACACACACATACACATACACAGAGACATAGACATACACATACACATACACATACACACACACACACATACACATACACAGAGACATAGACATACACATACACATACACATACACACACACACACATACACATACACAGAGACATAGACATACACATACACATACACATACACACACACACACATACACATACACAGAGACATAGACATACACATACACATACACATACACACACACACACATACACATACACAGAGACATAGACATACACATACACATACACATACACACACACACACATACACATACACAGAGACATAGACATACACATACACATACATATACACATACATATACACACACATATACATACACATTCACATACGCATACGCATACGCATATGCATATGCATATGCATATGCATACGCATACGCATACAGATACACATACACATACACATACACATACACATACACACACACATACACATACACATACACATACACAAACACATACACATACACGTACACATGCACATACACATACACATACACATACAAAAACAGATATACATACACATACACATACACATACACATCCACATACACATACACATACACATACACATACACATACACATACACATACACATAAACATACACATAAACATACACATACACATACAAATATACATACACATACAACATATACATACACATACACATACACATACACATACACATACACATACACATACACATAAACATACACATAAACATACACATACACATACAAATATACATACACATACAACATATACATACACATACACATACCATATTCATATACAGACGCATACGCATACACATACACATAAAGATACACATACACATACTCATACACATACACATACACATACAGATACGCATACCAACACACATACACGGACGAATACACATACACATACACAAACACATACACGAACACATACACATGCACATACCCCTACCCATACACATACCCATACACATACACATACACATACACATACACATACACATACACATATAGATATACATACACATAAACATACACATGCACATATATATACACATACACATATAGATATAGAAACACATACATATACACATACACATACACAAACACATACACATGTACATACACATACACATACACATACACATACAAATACACATACACATACACATCCACATACACATACACATACACATACACATACACATAGGCATACACATACGCATACACATACCCATACATATGCACATACACATACACATACACATACATATATAAATACACATACGAATACGCACACACGGAGAGATACACATACACATACACGTACACATAGACATACACATACACATACACAGACACATACACATAAACATACACATACACACACACACATACATATACACAAATACATACACATACACATACACATACACATACACATACACATACATAATCACATACACATACACACACATACACATACACATACACATACGCATATGCATACGCATCTGCATATGCATACGCATACGCATACACATAAATAAACGTACACATACACATACACATACACATACACATACACATACACATACCTATACCCATAACCATACCCATACCCATTCACATACACATACACAGAACATACACAAACACATGCACATACACATACACAAACCCAAACCCATACACAAACCCATTCATATACACATACACATTAACATACACATACACATACACATACACATACAAATACGCATACGCATACGCATACGCATACGCATAAGCATACACATACACATACACATACACATACCCATTACCATACCCGTACCCAAACCCATTCACATACACATACATTTTCACATACACATACACATACACATACACATAAACATACACACACACACACACACACCCACACATACATATACACATAAACATGCACACACATAAACATACACATACACATACACATACACATGCACATCTTACCCATACCCATACTTATACCCATACCCATACCTATACACATACACATACACATACACGTACACTGACACATACACATACACATACACACACACATACACATACACATACACATAAACATACAGATATACATACATATACACATACACATACACATACACATACACGTACACATACACATACACAAACACATACACATAACCGTACGCATACAGTTACACGTCCACATACACATACACATACACATACACATAGATATACATACACATAAACATACACATATACATACACATACACATACACATACACATACACATAGAGATACACATACGAGTACGCATACACGGACACAGACACATACACATACACATACACATACACATACACATATAAATACAGATATAGATATACATACACATACACATACACATATACATACACATACACATACTAATACACATACACATACACATACACATACACATAAAGATAAACATATACATACACAAACACATACACATACACATACACGTACACATACACTTACACATACACATACGCATACGCATACGCATACACATACACATACACGTACACATACACTTACACATACACATACGCATACGCATATGCATATGCATACGCATACGCATACGCATACACATACACATACAGATACGCATACGAATACGCATACACAGACACAAACACATAGACATACACATAGACATGCACATACACATACACATACCCATACCCAAACACATACTCATACACATACACATATAGGTACATATAAACATACACATACACATACAAATACACATACACATATATGTATACGTACACATAAACATACACATACACATACACATACACATCCACATATAGATTCACATAAACATACACATACACATTCACATACACATACACATACACATACACATACACATACGCATACGCATACGCATACGCATACACATACGCATACGCATACGCATACACATACACATACACATACACATACATATATAGATAAGCATATGAATACGCATACACGGACACAAACACATACACATACACATACCCATACCCATACCCATAACCATATACATACACATACACATACACATACACATCCACATATAGATATACATACACATTAACATACACATACACATACACATACAGATATAAATACACATTCACATACACATACACATAAACAGTCACATACACATACAGATACACATATAGATATACATACACATAAACATACACATACATATACATATACACAAACACATACACATACACATACACATACACATACACATACACATACACAT
>SZWC01006580.1:33721-42129 GCA_023375785.1 Penium margaritaceum
ATACACATAAACATACACATACACATACACATACACATACACATACACATACCTATACCCATAACCATACCCACACCCATTCACATACACATACACATACACAGACACATACACAAACACATGCACATACACATACACATACCCAAACCCATACACAAACCCATTCACATACACATACACATTCACATACACATACACATACACATACACATACGAATACGCATACGCATACGCATACGCATACGCATAAGCATACACATACACATACACATACACATACACATACCCATTACCATACCCGTACCCAAACCCATTCACATACACATACATTTTCACATACACATACACATACACATACACATACCTATACCCATAACCATACCCACACCCATTCACATACACATACACATACACATACACATACCTATACCCATAACCATACCCACACCCATTCACATACACATACACATACACATACACATACCTATACCCATAACCATACCCACACCCATTCACATACACATACACATACACATACACATACCTATACCCATAACCATACCCACACCCATTCACATACACATACACATACACATACACATAAACATACAGATACACATACATATACACATACACATACACATACACATACACGTACACATACACATACACAAACACATACACATAACCGTACGCATACATTTACACGTCCACATACACATACACAAACACATAGATATACATACACATAAACATACACATACACATACACATACACATACACATACACATACAGATACACATACGAATACGCATACACGGACACAGACACATACACATACACATACACATACACATACACATACACATATAAATACAGATATAGATATACATACACATACACATACACATACTAATACACATACACATACTAATACACATACACATACACATACACATACACATACACATAAAGATAAACATATACATACACAAACACATACACATACACATACACGTACACATACACTTACACATACACATACGCATACACATACACATACACGTACACATACACTTACACATACACATACGCATACGCATATGCATATGCATACGCATACGCATACGCATACACATACACATACAGATACGCATACGAATACGCTTACACAGACACAAACACATAGACATACACATAGACATGCACATACACATACACATACCCATATCCATACACATACTCATACACATACACATATATGTACATATAAACATACACATACACATACAAATATACATACACATATATGTATACATACACATAAACATACACATACACATACACATACACATCCACATATAGATACACATAAACATACACATACACATTCACATACACATACACATACACATACACATACACATACACATACACATACACATACGCATACGCATACGCATACGCATACACATACGCATACGCATACGCATACACATACACATACACATACACATACATATATAGATACGCATATGAATACGCATACACGTACACAAACACATACACATACACATACCCATACCCATACCCATAACCATACACATACACATACACATACACATACACATCCACATATAGATATACATACACATTAACATACACATACACATACACATACAGATATAAATACACATTCACATACACATACACATAAACATACACATACACATACAGATACACATATAGATATACATACACATAAACATACACATACATATACATATACACAAACACATACACATACACATACATGTACACATACACATACACATACACATACACATACAGATACACATACACATTCACATACACATACACATACACATACACATACACATACACATACACATACACATACACATACACATACACATACACATCCACATACACATACACATACACATTAGCGTACACATACACATAAACATACACATACACATACACATACACATGCACATGCACATACACATACATGTATAATTATACATGCACATAAACATACACATACACATACACATACACATACACATACACATACACATCCACATACACATACACATATAGATATACATACACATACACATACACATACAAGTACACATACACATACACATACGCGTACGCATACACATCCCCATACACATACACATACACATACACATACACAGACACATACACATACAGATAGACATACGAATATGCATACACGGACACATACACATACACATACGCATACGCATACACATACACATACACATGCACATACACATACATAGACACATACACATACAGATACACATACGCATACATATTCACGGACACATACACATACACATACACATACACATACACATACACATAAACCTACACATGCACATACGCATACACACACAAACACACATACATATACACATATACATGCACATACACATACACAAACACATACACATACACATACACATACATTTGCACATACACATACACACACATACACATACACATACACATACGCATACGCATACGCATACGCATACGCATACGCATATGCATATGCATACGCATACGCATACACGTACACATACACATCTACAAACATGTACACATTCACATACACATACACATACACATACCCATACACATACACAGATACATACACATACACATAAACATACAGATACACATACATATACACATACACATACACATACACATACACATACACTGACACATACACATACACATACACACACACATACACATACACATACACATAAACATACAGATACACATACATATACACATACACATACACATACACATACACGTACACATACACATACACAAACACATACACATAACCGTACGCATACATTTACACGTCCACATACACATACACATACACATACACATAGATATACATACACATAAACATACACATACACATACACATACACATACACATACACATACACATACAGATACACATACGAATACGCATACACGGACACAGACACATACACATACACATACACATACACATACACATATAAATACAGATATAGATATACATACACATACACATACACATATACATACACATACACAGACACATACACATACACATACACATACACATACACATATAAATACAGATATAGATATACATACACATACACATACACATATACATACACATACACATACTAATACACATACACATACACATACACATACACATAAAGATAAACATATACATACACAAACACATACACATACACATACACGTACACATACACTTACACATACACATACGCATACACATACACATACACGTACACATACACTTACACATACACATACGCATACGCATATGCATATGCATACGCATACGCATACGCATACACATACACATACAGATACGCATACGAATACGCATACACAGACACAAACACATAAACATACACATAGACATGCACATACACATACACATACCCATACCCATACACATACTCATACACATACACATATAGGTACATATAAACATACACATACACATACAAATACACATACACATATATGTATACATACACATAAACATACACATACACATACACATACACATCCACATATATATACACATAAACATACACATACACATTCACATACACATACACATACACATACACATACGCATACGCATACGCATACGCATACACATACGCATACGCATACGCATACACATACACATACACATACATATATAGATACGCATATGAATACGCATACACGGACACAAACACATACGCATACACATACCAATACCCATACCCATAACCATACACATACACATACACATACACATACATATCCACATATAGATATACATACACATTAACATACTCATACACATACACATACAGATATAAATACACATTCACATACACATACACATAAACATACACATACACATACAGATACACATATAGATATACATACACATAAACATACACATACACATACAGATATAAATACACATTCACATACACATACACATAAACATACACATACACATACAGATACACATATAGATATACATACACATAAACATACACATGCATATACATATACACAAACACATACACATACACATACACATACACATACACATACACATACACATACCCATACCCATACACATACATGTACACATACACATACACATACACATACACATACACATACACATACACATCCACATACACATACACATATAGATACACATACACATACACATACACATACACATAGACATACGAATACGCATACACGGACACATACACATACACATACGCATACGCCTACACATACACATACACATGCACATACACATACATAGACACATACACATACAGATACACATACGCATACATATACACGTACACATACACATACACATACACATACACATACCCATACACATACACATACACATACACATACACATCCACATACACATACACATATAGATACACATACACATACACATACACATACACATAGACATACGAATACGCATACACGGACACATACACATACACATACGCATACGCCTACACATACACATACACATGCACATACACATACATAGACACATACACATACAGATACACATACGCATACATATACACGTACACATACACATACACATACACATACACATACCCATACACATACACATACACATACACATACACATCCACATACACATACACATATAGATACACATACACATACACATACACATACACATAGACATACGAATACGCATACACGGACACATACACATACACATACGCATACGCCTACACATACACATACACATGCACATACACATACACAGACACATACACATACAGATAGACATACGAATATGCATACACGGACACATACACATACACATACGCATACGCATACACATACACATACACATGCACATACACATACATAGACACATACACATACAGATACACATACGCATACATATACACGGACACATACACATACACATACACATACACATACACATAAACCTACACATACACATACGCATACACACACAAACACACATACATATACACATATACATGCACATACACATACACAAACACATACACATACACATACACATACATATGCACATACACATACACACATATACACATACACATACACATACGCATACGCATACGCATACGCATATGCATATGCATACGGATACACATACACGTACACATACACATCTACAAACATATACACATTCACATACACATACACATACACATACCCATACACATACACAGATACATACACATACACATACACATACACATGCACATATACATGCACATACACATCCACATACAAAAATAGACATGCATACTTATACACATACACATACACATGCACATACACATGCACATATACACACACATACACATATAGATACACATACACATACACATACATATACACATACACATACACATACACGACCACATACATATATACATAAACATACACATACACATACACGTACACATACACATACACATACACATAAACATACACATACGCATACGCATACGCATACAAATAGGCATACGCATACGCATACACATACATATACACATACACATACAGATACGCATACAAAGACGCATACACGGACACAAACACATACACATACACATACCCATACCCATACCCATAACCATACACATACACAAACACATACACATATAGATATACATACACATAAACATACATATACACATACACATACACATACACATACACATACACATACACATACACATAAACATACACATATAGATATACATACACATACACATGCACAAACACATTCACATACACATATACATACACATACACATACACATACACATAAGCATACATATACACATACACATACACAGACGCATACGCACATGCATACGCATGCGCATACGCATACACATACACATACACATAAACATACACATATAGAGATGCATACGAATACACATACACGGACACATACACATACACATACACATACACATACCTATACCCATACCCTTACCCATAACCATACACATACACATACACACTCACATATAGGTATACGTACACATAAACATACACATACACATACACATACAAACACATACACATACACATACACAAACACATACACATACACATACACATACACATACACATACACATACGCATACACATACATATACGCATATGCATATACATACACATACACATACACCTACACATACACAAACACATACACATACAGATACACATACAAATATGCATACACAGACACACACACATACACATACGCATACGTATACACATACACACACACATACACATACACATACATAGACAAATACACATATAGAGACACATCCGACTACGCATACACGGACACATGTACATACACATACACATACACATACACATACACATACACATACACATACACACACACATACATATACACATATACATGCACATACACAGACACAAACACATACACATACACATACACATACATATGCACATACACATACACACACATACACATACACATACACATACACATACACATACGCATACACTTACCCTTCTGCATACGCATACACATACTAATACACATACACATACACATCTACAAACACATACACATACACATACACATACACATACACAAACACATACTCATACACATACACATACACAGACACATACACATACACATACACAAACACATACACATACACATACACATACACATGCACATACACATACACATCCACATACAGAAATAGATATGCATACACATACACATACACATACACATACACATATACATACACATACACATATAGATATACATACACATACACATACACATACACAACCACATACATATACACATAAACATACACATACACATACACATGCACATACACATACACATACACATACACATACACATATACATACACATACACATACACATACGCATACCCATACGCATACACATACGCATACGCATACGCATACACATAGACATACACATACACATACACATACAGATATGCATACGAATACGCATACACGGACACAAACACATACACATACACATACCCATGCCCATACTTATAACCATACACATACACATACACATATAGTTATACGTACACATAAACATACACATACACATACACATACGCATACACATACACATACACATATAGGTATACATACATAAACATATACACATACACATACACATACACATACACAGACACATACACATACAGAAACACATACGAATATGCATACACGGACACATACACATACACATACGCATACGTATACACATACACATACATAGACACATACACATACAGATACACATACGAATACGCATACACGGACACATACACATACACATACACATACACATAAACATACACATACACATACACATACACACACACACACACACACACACACACACACACACACACACACACACACACACACAAATATACACATACACATACGCATACGCATACGCATACGCATACGCATACGCATACGCATACGCATACGCATACGCATACGCATACGCATACGCATACGCATACGCATACGCATACGCATACGCATACGCATACGCATACGCATACGCATACGCATACGCATACGCATACGCATACGCATACGCATACGCATACGCATACGCATACGCATACGCATACGCATACGCATACGCATACGCATACGCATACGCATACGCATACGCATACGCATACGCATACGCATACGCATACGCATACGCATACGCATACGCATACGCATACGCATACGCATACGCATACGCATACGCATACGCATACGCATACGCATACGCATACGCATACGCATACGCATACGCATACGCATACGCATACGCATACGCATACGCATACGCATACGCATACGCATACGCATACGCATACGCATACACGGACACATACACATACACGTACACATACACATACACACTTACACATATACATACACATATAGATATACATACACATACACATACACAAATACATACACATAGACATCCACATACACATACACATACACATACACATACACATACACGTACACATACACATACACATACACATACACATACACATATAGATATACATACACATAAACATACACATACACATACACATACACATACACATACGCATAC
>SZWC01006580.1:44710-72471 GCA_023375785.1 Penium margaritaceum
ACCTTTTTTCCCCCCCCCCCCCCGGCTGGACAAAGCCCTCGGGTTGAGTCATGAAAACCTCTTCATCAAGTTCACCATTGAGAAAGGCTGATTTGACATCCATCGGATGAAGGAACCAATTCTCGTGAGCCGCCAGAGCAAGGATCATGCGGATGGAGCTGTACTTGGAAACTGGGGCGAAGGTGTCGCTGTAGTTGACACCTTGAAATTGACTGTAGCCACGCGCCACAAGGCGAGCCTTGTATCTGTCAGGAAGACCATGCTCATCAAGTTTGCGTTTGAAGATCCACTTACACGTAACAACGGGGGCACCTGGTGGAAGATCAACCAGAGTCCAGGTCTGTTGCTTCTGTAGTTGCTCAAACTTGCTGACAGCTGCGGAATGCCAATCAGCAGAGTCGGGACGAGACATGGCATCTTTGTAGCTGACTGGGTCCACCACAGGGGTGACAAAAGCATAGTCAAAGGAGAGAGGCTCAGGAGAAACAGGAGAATCAGGGGAAACGGGAGGAGCTGGAGGAGCAGGGGCAGCCCCACGGGGAAAAACAGCAGTGAGAGCCTTGAGATTGGTGCGGCGTGAGAAACAACGTGGTGGGGCTGTGGGATCATAGTCCTTGGGCCAGTTGCGAGAGAATCAAGGTGCTGAGGGTGGCGGTGGAGGCGGCGGCGGAGGCGACGCAGGTGGAGGCACCACAGGGCGGTCAGCTGCAGGAACAATAGGAGGGATGATGCCGGCGTGCTCATCAGGACCAAAGTCAACAGGGTGCTGAGGAGGAAGAAGAGGTTCAGGGTACATGGAGATGATGTGGAGCTGCGGAGGACCAGAGGAGAAAGCAGCCCGATCAGTCAGGGTTTCATCAAAAGTGGCACTCCAAGTCCGAACAATGCATTTAGCCACCGGATCCCAGATGCGATAGGCCTGGCTGTTGTCTGCATATCCCACCAAGATGCCCTTCTGGGTGTGGGAGCCCAGTTTGTCCTGAGCACCGGGTTGGACCCAGGCATAGGCCGTGCTCCCAAAAACTTTCAGATGGCCAACATTTGGGGCATGACCATGCCAGCTTTCATACGGCGTGCTGTGGTTGTGAAGGCGTTTGCAGGGAAGACGGTTGAGGAGATATCCAGCCGTGTTAACAGCCTCTGCCCAAAAACCAGTAGGCAGACCTGCAGCATGGAGCATGGAGCGCGCCTTTTCAAGCAGGGTGTGATTCATGCCCTCGGCACGGCCATTCTGCTGAGGCGTATGAGGCACTGTCCGCTGATGCTGGATTCCGTGAGCTTCGTAGAAGGTAGTGAGTGTATGATTCACAAATTCACCACCATTGTCAGAGCGGACAGCCTTGACACGCTGATCAGTTTCATTTTCAACACAGCGCACCCATGTCATGATGTGTTTTGCGGCTTCAGACTTGTGACACAGGAAGCGGAGCCAAACATAGTGGGTAAAATTGTCAAGGAGAAGAAGGAAATAGTGTTTGCCAGAGATAGAGGGGTTTTTGATGCAGCAAAGATCCATGTGGACCAGATGAAGTTTGTCAGAAGCTCGGACATCAGAGTGAGTGGAGAAGGGCTGCTGTTGTTGCTTTCCTGCGAGACATCCTTCACAGCAGATGGAGCTGGGTTGTGTCAATGTGCGGGGCAGTGAGTCAACAATTCCCTGTTTGGACATGGTCACCAATGTGGAAAAACCCACATGACCAAGTCGTTGGTGCCATAACATCGTCAGGAGGTCAGAAGAAGGTGGTGGTGATGGGGAACTTGAGGGCCCGCTGGCGGCTAAGGCCACTTCAGGTGTGTCGTCATCTGGTTCGAGGTCCAGTGTTGGAAGAATGATCAAGTTGCCTTCTCTCTTGGCTTCAGCTACAATGTGTCCATTTCCAGCAAAGATACGGCAGCTCTTTTCAGCTCCAAAAAAAACATTGCAGCCTTTGTCATTGAGGCGTGTTACGGACAGAAGATTAGCAGCCAAATCTGGGACAAACAGAACATCAGAGAAAGTGCGGGAGGCCACTTTCTTTTGGAAACTGATAGAAACTCTGACAGTGCCAACGCCGATGGCAGGAATGATGCGCCCATCTCCTATCCGAACCGGCTTTGGTTTCTTGAATTCTCTGTAGTCTGTAAACCAGGCTCTGTTGCAAGTCATGTGCCTGGTACTTCCAGAGTCAAGAATCCAAGCCAAAACACCAGCCACCAGCAGGAAGGCACTGTCAATGGTGCAGAGTGCCAGTTCTTCCAGTATGAATTCTGCATCTTCTGAGGCCGCTTTGTGGATGGCAGCTGAGGATGTAGTTGATGGAATGTCGTCAGCAGGAGTGATGAAGTTTATGCTGGTGTTGTCCGAATTGGCGCTGGTGATGTTGGTGTTTCCAAGGGTTTCCAATTGGAAAAGCAGTTGATTCCAATTGTCAGTCATTTGAGTCATCATTTGTCTGAAGCTGCCAATAAGACTGGATGGAGTCTCAGCTTGAAAGGTGTCTGTTGTCAGCAGGGCATGTTGAGCATCGGGATGCCTTGGTTGTCGTGGTTTGTCACAGAAGCGGTTCAGGTGTCCCAGTTGCTGACAGTTCCAACATCTTACATTTTCAAAACCTTTACTTCCTGGTGCTCCTGCTGGAAGAATCCCACTGGAGGCTTGAAGTCGCTGAAGATTTGGATTTGGTGGGAATCTGGAGCGAGAGAAACCTCCCTGTCCAGGACCTTGATATCTGGGAGGCTGTCGTTGCTGCTGATAATGATGTCCAAATTTTGCAGCAAGAGCGGCTTCAATACCTTCAGGGCTTTTCAGGTATTTTTCTTCAGCTCGAAATAGACTGTCACATGCACGTTCCAAGGTAAGTTCATAGACTCCGACTGCTGCAGGTGGTGCTGCCGCAGCAACTTGTCCTCCGGGGGCGGCATTAGCAGCTGCATTTCCTCCATTGGCTGGTGCTGGTAATAGTCTGGCAGCTTCCAGAGTCTGAAGTCTCGTATCAAACATTGCGCCCTGTTCTTGGAAGGCCAATAGCTGTTCAACAGTGTTGTTAAATCTGGAGGGTAAACTTGCAAAGAGTCGAAGTACAACCACTTCTTCAGAGAGTGTCTGCCCCATGGTTGCGATGCGGTCAACCAGCTGCTTCAATTGTGCCACGTGATCCTCCAGTTTGGTCATGTCGTCCATCTTGAGTTCACTGAATCGGATGAGGAGGTTGTGGAGTTCAGAGTCCCCCACTTTCAGGTAGCGCTGTTGAAGTGCCAACCATGCACGTGTTGGATCCAGTGTTGGGTTGCCGTCTTTGATTAATAGTTTCAACCTGTCAGACACTTGAATGGCCAGCAGAGCAAAAGCCTGGTCACATATTCGTTGCCATTGGAGTCGGGCATCTTCAGTGGCATTGGCGGCCAGTGTCTCAGTGGGAGGATCAGAGACAACTCCCCACAGTCCTTTAGCCAAGAAGACCACCTTCATGTTGAATGCAAATTCATTGAAGTTGGTGCCGACAAACGGCTCAAATTTGAACTGATCACCCATCCCGCCTCCGTGGAATATCGCCATGAGTCTGAAAGTTGTTTCCATGATCTCGTTGAACAGCGCAACCAGTCCTTGAGTGATTTGTGGCACACCTTGCTCTGATACCAAATGTTAAAACTTGAGATCGTTGAATGCCACAAGAAAAACTGTCTGGACAGCGCAAACCGATCGCTCTGAACCAGAGCAGATCAACACAGGCGCTCACAGCCAGATCTGCTCAGTCAGCGATAGAGAAATGAACTCCTTTTCATCAGAATTGACTAACTCCTGGGTACAGATGCTACTGACATCTAGTCCTCAAAAGAATAGTGAAAATAGGATCACCTCTGCCTTAAAAGCTGCCTCGCTCGCTTTCACCTTTCTGTGCGTCTCGCTCCGCAGCCACGGTTCTGCCGTCTGCCGCCGGCACCTGCCGTCTTCGTTGTGTGCACTTGGGTCCCGGTTACACTGGTCCTTCAGTGAGGCCTGAATAGTGCTGTCTTTGGTGTCGTTCGATGTGATCCGGTATATGCCATTTATACGTTGGTCGTGCGTCGTTGATCTTGGATCGGATGGCCTCCGAGTTTCTGTGTCATCGATATCTATCGATGCCACATCCCCCCCCAGTTGTCCGCACTGTCTTCCCTCATATCAATCGGACTGGTAGTCCGGTCCTCTGTTCTCTTTGTACTCCTTTCAAGATGCCACATCAGCCTCCTGCCAGAGCTCCGCTCAGGCTGCCGCTTCCAGACCAGTTTACACAGTAGTGCAAAGGCCAACACAATATATGCTGCTCGTGGTCATGCTTCTCTCGAACAACAGGTACATATGAATGGGCAGGGGAGGCATGGGTAGACCCTCTCTCCTGACCCAACAGTAGACATGAGGCAACGTGCAGGGTAGCATAGGTGGTGGAGGGTCAGGCGAGAGAGTGGCGCCTCTCCCCTGGCCCTCTGCGTTATGCCATTTTAAAGCATACCTCATTTTCTCATTTTTCCAACAACACATACACATACACATACACATACACATACACATAAACATACACACACACACATACACACACACATACACATACACATACACATATAGATATACATACACATACACATATAGATATACATACACATACACATATAGATATACATACACATACACATATAGATATACATACACATACACATATAGATATACATACACATACACATATAGATATACATACACATACACATATAGATATACATACACATACACATATAGATATACATACACATACACATATAGATATACATACACATACACATATAGATATACATACACATACACATATAGATATACATACACATACACATATAGATATACATACACATACACATATAGATATACATACACATACACATATATATACACATACACATACACATATACAAACACATACACATACACATAGACTGAGACATATACTTACACATACACATACACATACCCATACCTATACCCACACCCATACACATACCCATACACGTACGCATACACATACACATACACACACACATACACATACGCATACACATACACATACACATACACATACACATACACATACACATACACATATAGATATACATACACATAAACATACACATACACATACACATACACATACACGTACACGTACACATACACATACGCAAACGCATACGCATACACATATGCATACACATACACATACACATACACATACACATACAAATACGAATACGCATAGACGGACACATACACATACACATAAACATACACACACACATACCCATACCCATACCCATACACATACACATACCGATACACATACACATACACATACACATACTCATACACATACACATACACGTACACATACACATACACATACACATACACATACACATATACATACACATACACACACACATACATACACACATATACATACACATACACATTCACAAATACATACACATGCGCATACGCATACGCATACGCATACGCATACACATACACATACACATGCACATGCACATACACATACACATACGCATACAAATACGCATACACAGACACATACACATACATATTCACATACACATACACATACCCATACCCATAGCCATACCCATACACATACACATACACATACACATACACATACACTTACACTTACACTTACACATACACATACACATACACATACACATACACATACACATACGCATACGCATACGCATATGGATGCGCATACGCATATGCATACGTATACGCACACACATACACATACACATACACATACACATACACATACACATACACATACACATACAGATACGCATAAGAATACGCATACACAGACACATACACATCCACATACACATACACATACACATACACATACACATACAAATACACGTACACATACATATACACATACACATACACATACGCATACAAATACGCATACATAGACACATACACATACACATACACATACACATATACATACACATACACATACACATGCACATACACATACACATACACATACACATATACATACACATACACATATACATACACATACACATACAGATACACAAACACATACACATACACATACAAAAATAGATATACATTCACATACACATACACATACACATACACATACACATACACATACTCATACACATACACAAACATAAACACATACACATACACATACACATACACATACGCATACACATACACATACGCATACGCATGCGCATACGCATACGCATATGCAGTTGGTCGGCTCTCCACTAGCCAGGCCCTTTTCAGCCTGGTTGCCCAGCATGGGTAGGAGCTGCATTTGATGGACGTGAGCAATGCTTTCCTCCATGGCTCGCTAGAGGATGAGGAGCTCTACATGGTGCAGCCCCCAGGCTTTGACAACTCCAATGGAAGACTCTGACGGCTGCAGAAAGCCCTCTATGGTCATACAGTCGCCTCGGTGCTAGCACCAGGAAATCAGCAGCACGCTCCTCCGCGGTGGCCTCCTACGCAGCACCACTGACCCCGCACTGTTTGTCAGCCCGCGGGGCTAGACCTTCCTCGCTATTCTGGTCTACGTCGACAATCTCCTCATTGCATCACTAGACATGACTGCCATCCAGCGCGTCAAGGACATGCTGGACACTGCCTACCGAATGAAGGATCTCGGGTGTGCGCGAGTCTTCCTGGGTATGGAGCTCGAGTATGATCGCTCCTAGGGCATCCTACACGTCCACCAGGCTTCCTACGTGTAGACCCTGTCCACTCGCTTCACCAAGGACGTGCCCCTCGTGTCGCGCGCATCCTCACCCATGTCACTTGATGGTCAGGTGAAGCTCAAAACCCTTGACTCAGCCGTTGTGGGGGATCAAGTTAACGTGACCATGTGTCTGCGAGTCATCGGGTCACTGATGTTCCTGGCAACGACGACGCGCCCAGACATCGCGTTCGCCGTCAACCTCCTGGCTGAGTTTTCTCAGGAGCCGCGCCACTTCTAATTCGAGGCTATGATCTGAGTATTGCGCTATGTCGTCTCGACTCCTTGGTGAGGTCTCATGTTCCATCGCCGCCCGTCTGTTGTCGCGCTGGATTACACCAACACTGACTAGGCCAGCAGTCCGGACGGTAAGAGTCGCACAGGCTGGATCTTTTTGATCGGCAGGATGGCTGTCCTGGCGCAATGGCAAACAAGGGTGCATTGCACGCAGCACTGCTGAGGCTGAGTATGTGGCCCTTGGCTCAGGTGCGTGTGAGAGTGTGTGGTTGCATCGTCTTTTGTCCGAGTTGTGTCAGTCCGTCGCATCCATCACGTTGCATTCCCACAATGAGAGTGCCATAGCCATCGCCAACAATGACGGCGTGCATCACACACGCACAAAGCACATCAACGTTGAGTATCACTATGTGCGTTTGTTGTTGCATGACGTTAGCATCAGCATTGTGTCGGTTGAGACAGCACGGCAGCTAGTTGACTTCTTGACCAATGCATTGAAGCGTGACTCGTTCAAGAAGACTGTGAGTTTGGTCGGTGTGGGTCCGTGACTTGCCCCTCTTTGTCCCTGCCTACATCTCTACATGCCCTAAGGGAGTCGTACTGTTGACTGTGTCTCTCCCCGCCCATTTGCACTACGCCTGTGAGTCATGGGGGAGTGTTGGTTTTTGCACATCTCTCATAATGCTCTGTTGTGACCTCCCAGCTTGTGTACATCGGCATGCAGATGACTAACTGCGAGACTCGACGCTGCTGGAGTGTCGTCCGGTGGAGCCGGCACACGCTGAGGCCTACATGCACTTGACTTAAGCCTCCTCTCTACCGCAACGTGCTCAACTCCATTGGCAGGCCTCCTCGGCGGTCGGGCTGCCGGCGGTCACTGCCACCGTAGATGCTATGTGCATGCGTCGAGCACTGGATCTGACTGTACCATTGCGTATGCAACGTCATGCTCTGCCTAGGGTCCATGTCCCGTGTTGCGTGGCACTGTTTGGCATCATGGACCATCGTAGGCACTGCCTGGGTTTGGGCAGCCATAACTCTTTGCTGCTGTTTTTCTAGCTGTTTCTCACCTCACAGCTGCGTTCGCAGCGTGGGTATTTTGGTACGTTCCAGTTTTCAGGCAAAACGGACGACGAACGGGTTTTGGGCCGTCGGCCGTCTGGCATGGCTCACCGAGAAAACCCTGCCTGCCAGAAAATAGGTCTAAGTCTATTTTCTGATTGGTTGTTTAGCTGAGTAACAAGCTCTACAAAGCTGGGGGGGAGGGGGGGGCTAGAACTTGGAGGGGTCTCCCATTGTTGCTCATCCTTCATTCCTAATCAGTCAATTTCTGTTTTCAGCTGCTTTCTGGCGCTAACACCGGCGCGCGCGTTTCTAAGTAACAAACCTAGAGCATCCAGACTTAGACTCTAGAGCTGCAGACTAAGGGGGCAGCAGGCTTGAGCAACGAGCGTGGAAGCCCGCATGTTGCATCAATAATGCTGCTGCCCCAACCTGCTGCCTAGCTTTTCCAATTGCATGTCCATCAGCTTGCTTACGTCGAGACCTTGTTTGAGCGCTTTGCTGAGGACCTGCCCCTCGTGCTGAGAGCATCCTCACCCATGTCTCCCGATGTTGAGAGGATGCGCAAGAGCTCTCATCTAGTCTTGGTGGGGAAGCGAGTAGATGTGACTACGTATTTACGTGTCATCTGGTCACTTGTGTTCCTGGCAACGACAACGCGTCCAGACATTGCATTCGCCGTCAACCTCCTTGCACAGTTCTCTCTGGAGCCGCATCACCTCCACTTCATGGCCGCGATCCGAGTCCTGCGCCATGTCATCTCTATCCCTCGGCGAGGCCTCATGTTCCGTCGACAGCTGTCCGTTGTGGCGACGGGATACACCAACAATGATTGCGACGACACTCCGGACGGTGAGACTCGTACTGGCTGGATCTTTCTTGTTGGCGGCATGGTTGTGTCCTGACGCAGCACTAAGCAAGGATGCATTGCACGTAGCACTGTTGAGGTTGAGTATGTGGTCCTTGGTTTTGGCGCTTGTGAGAAAATGTGGTTGCGCCGCTGGTTGTCCCAATTGCGTCAGTCAATCTCATCCATCACGCTGCAATGTGACAATGATAATGCCATGGCCATTGTTGACAATGACAGCGTGCATCACACTCGCACAAAGCACATTTATGTCGTGTATCACTATGTGTGTTTGTTGTTGCATGATGGCAGCATCAGCATTGTGTGGGTTGAGAAAGCACAGTAGCTGGCTGACTTCTTCACCAAGGCACTGAAGCTTGATTCGCTCAAGAAGGTTGTGAGTGCGATCGGTGTGCGTCCGTGAGGTTCTCTCTCCCCTTGTCCGCTTGGTCTCTGTGCTCTCTGCTCGCCTATGTGCACTGCGCCGGTGACTCATGGGGGGGTGTTGGTTTTTTCACACACCTCGTATTTCTACTTTGTTGTCTCCTCCTGGCTTGTCTACATCGGCGTGCAAATGATTGGCAGCAAGATGCGTTGCTGCAGGGGTGTTGTTTGGTGGAGCCGACGCACGCTAAGGCCTACACGTAGTTTGCTAGAGCCTCCCCCCTCCAACATGATCAGCTCCATCGGTAGACCTCCTTGGCAGTCATGTCGCCAGCGGTCATTGTCACTGCCTATGATGTCCGTATGTGTCTAGTGCCGTGTCTGACTACACTGTTGCGTTCGGAGTACCATGTTATGCCTAGGGTCCAAGTTTCATGATTTCCGGGCACTGTTGGTACCGGGGATTCACGTAGACGCTGCCTGCGTTTAGGCAGCTGTAACTCCTCACTGTTGTTTTTCAAGCTGATTCTGATCGCTCCACTATGTTCGCATCATACATATTATGGTATGGTCCAGTTTTCAGGAAAAGCGGACGACGCCCGGGTTTTGGGCTGTCGGTCGTCTGGCAAGGCTCACCAAGAAAACCCTGCCCGCCAAAAAATACGTCTGTTTTCTGATTGGCTGAGAAACTGAGAAACAAGCTCTACTCATTGGGGGGAGCAAAAACTTGGAGGGGTCTCCCATTGTTTCTCACTCTCATTCCTTCATCAGTCATTTCCAATTTTCATCTGTTGTCTGGCGCTAACTTTGGCGCGTGCAGTTTTGAGTAAAGAACACCAGAGCTCTCGGACTTGGGCTCTGGTGCAGCAGACTGAGTGTTGACGTTCGTTGGCCACTCACATCTCTATGCCCTCTTGTCTCCTCCTCCATGCACACGATTGACAATTAATAAACATGACCTCACCTGGGAAGACATCAAGCGAGCCTACCATGATAGGCGTCTCTGGCGACTTGACCCAAATGCTTCATCCAGGAGTGCCTTCTGGCACATGCATGGTCATAACTTGATTCCTTATCTCATGTGGGAGATGCTAGGGCCCGTACACTCTTACTGCCGTGCTTTGCATCATGTTTACTTGCCTTGAGTATTTTCTGGGGGGAGGTGCCTTTACAGGGTGCTGATCCTTAAGGGGCCACCATGCCGGGTTCACCCGAGCATTGGTGAGTAGCCGCCGTTCGGTTTTATATTGAGTGGTCGGGCTCGACCCCCGGGTGGCGGTGTGGGTTTGCTCGGGTGTATTGCCCGTGGCGAGTGCACCCTCACCGGTTCCTAAGTCTCGCTTGCTCCCTCTCCACTCTCTTGTCTTGGTTTTGCCCAAGCTATGAAGGCAAGTTTTTTCCACATCCATGACGTACCGTGTGCTTCCTCACATATTGCTACTTGTCCACACAAGCGTGCCCTAGGAAGCTGCCTGGAACCTACTGGTATCAGAGCAAGTGGGAATCCGTTCCCACCGCTCATCGGTCCTGGTTCCTAGTCCCGGTGCGGCAATCACACTCGCGGCCCTCTCGACTTGCTCAACTCCACCTCAGCAGCGTATCTTCGCTGCATGTCTATCCTCCAGCACTGAGCAGCAGCATCTAGACGTGATGCGGTGCTTGTTCGCGCCTTCTCTCGCAGCAACCCTACGTCACCGCCGTCCGCACCCCCGTGGTCGACACAGTGTGAGCTGCATCCTCTGCACTCACTCAGCTGCTCTCAGTTGCCCTCTCGGCGGCTCTCTGCTTATAGTTGCTCTCTCTTCTACTCTCGACTGCTCTCAGCTGCTCTCAGCTGCTCTCAGCTGATCTCTCAACTACTCTCTGCTCATGGCCGCTCTCTTAGCTGCCCTTGGCTGTTCTGGATTGTTCTCTCCATTCGGCTTCTCTCAGCTGCCCTTTGACTGCCCTACTCCGCGCAGCCCCTACCTGCTGCCCTCAGGAGCAACCACACACCCAGGCTTCAGCCATCACAAGTAGTCACACTGGATTCACCACAACCTGACGAGCCCCCAGACAAGGAGCTCCCCTCGAACGGCTGCGCGCTACGCCAACTACGGGTGGGAGGATTCTCGGCTCTTCGAACCTCCTCCGCCCCCCGACAATGACACACCCTTGTTGTACCGCATGCTTCATCCCTCCTATTGTCGTGAGGAGCTGGCTGAACTGGACGAAAAGGTGGCAGCTGAACGAGAGGAGGAGATCAAACGACAGGTATACACGCCTGACAACCTGCCTCCGTCACCACCTCGTCCCTCAAACATGCAACCACCTACCTCTCCACAGTCGTCCAACGCTGCATCTACCTCCAACACCACGTCAGCTCCGTCTTCTGATCCAGCGGCATCTACTGAACCGGCTCAGACACGTGAAGTCCCTGGGGTGATTCCCGTTCTCCCAGTCCATACAGACTCCATTGGCCTGGTGGTCGCCATTCTTGACACAGCTCTAGGGGCCGCAGTAACCTTTGCTGCCACTGCTCGTGCATGCAGGTCACCCACCCAGACTGCGGTGGGTCGTGTAGCTGACGCCTACGCACACACAACAACTTCTCTCACACTGCTCACTATCGCAACGGCCAACATTGTCACACAGGCTACTGCAGCCGCAGCCTCTGTTGCCACCACCGTATCATGTGCTGCCAATTCCACTGCAGCTACCGTCGGATCCATCTGCTCCTCTACTCCATCTGTAGTCCTAACTCCCGCTGGTGCCCCGCAGAAGCTCACGCCACACGTTGCCACAGGGATCCTGATTGCATCAGCATTAGTAGCAGTGGCCGGGGCCACCATCACTGGCCTTCTCTCCCTCACCGTGGCAATTGCAGGGTGGGTTGCGGTTCTCTTCGCCTCAGCTGTAGCAGTGGTGGCCCCTCTCTTTGCACTGCTACCCCGTCACTAGTTTGGTAAGCATCCTCTGTATTCTATACTGCACATTCACTCATTGCCTCTCTCTCTTTGCCTACTCACTCTCACCATGCCATGACCATAAGAGACAAAAGAGGCTCTTCAAGCCGCCCTCAGTGAAGCCCAGGCAGCTCGTCGCAAAGCTGAGGATGAACTGCACCGGAATTAGTGAGGCACAGTATGAGTTAGCCGCAACAGTAGTGACCCTAGTCATAGAGCGTCTACGGGTTGTAGTTGCGCTTGCTGTCGTTCTTCTTGCTGATGACACTGCATTTGCTCACTCATCTGTACCTCCCAGTGGTGGTGTCCCCAACTCCTCTCCCACTCTCTCAGCAACTGCTTTAGCTCGTGTTCTCCTACGTGCACAACTGAAGGACTTCAAGACTCTACCACCACAGTTTACCTCCACCTTACCTTTACCTCTTGGGACGCTTCAGCGCATGGGCCCAAGGGGAACTGCTGAGGGAGTACTACTCTCCTCCAAAGGTACCATTTGTTCCACAGCTCGCGGAGGCGGCTCGTGTCGTCCGGGCTCTCATCACTGCTGGACCCGAGAGCCTACTTGATGACATTGGTACGTACAATGCAGACCCGATACGAGATACACCTGCTGATCCCATCGGCGCATACTCTCTCATTCGTCGTCGCAAAACAGTCACTGGGCATGCAACCCAGAGCGCTCTTACTGTGCAGTTTAACACCTTATAGATGAGGGCTGATGAGACCGCAGACGAGTACTGGGCGAGGAGTCTCCGCCTACTGCAAGACCTGGGCAAGGCCGCTCTTGGGCCTCTGTCAGTCTGCTTGTCCATTGTTGCGGGGCTGATTCCTGAGCTCTTTGATCTTTACCTGCACGTCTCCCAAGCTGAGCTTGAACGTCTCGCCTCCGCACCACTGACACACCCCCAGGGATTGGACCTCTCTGTGACTTTACTGCCTCCCGTCTAACTGATTGGTGGAATAGCCTACAGAACAAGCGCATGCATCGCGCTGCGCTCGCTGCACTTACAACCTTCTCGCCCTCTTCTACAGCAGCCACTACCACATCCACGGCCTCTACCTCCCCTGCCATAGCTCACTCTACACAGGCAACTTCTTGAGGTGGGGGTGGTGGTTCCAACCCTGGCGGTGGCTGTGGTGGTGGTAAAGGGCGTGGGGGTGGCCGGGGTGGCCGAGGTGGTAAGTCCTCAACCGGTTCCACAACCAGCGTAGATGTCACCTGCTGGAACTGCGGCGCTGCTGGTCACACTGCGCCGAAGTGTCCGGCCCCCCGTGATGATGCTCGTCTGGCCTCCTCTATGCGTGCCCACTACGCACGCACTAGGGTCACCTCCTCCTCCGCAGCCGCAGCAGTGACAGTTGCCCCTTCTTCCTCTTCTTCCTCAGCCTCCGTCCTTGCCACCACACCTGCTCCACTTCAACCATCACCTTCACCCCCCAGTCCTTGGGGTTGGATTCCGCCTCCTGGCGGTCCTCCCCACTACGGTCCTCCATCCTCACACTACTCTGCACCCTCCTGGACGCGTGATGATGGCCACCTGTCTGATCGCTCCACTGACCGCTCCTCGGACCGCTCTTCTCACCGCCATGAGGAGGAGCGTGTCCTTGAGCGGCGCTTCGCTGAACTCCTTCACCTTTGCTCTCAGGGAGGTGAGAGTGTGAGTGGCCAGTGTCGTGTGTCCGTCTTTGAGTCTGAGACCACCCTCCGGAGTGTGCATCTCGTGGCGTGCAAGGGGACCTGCCTGATGCTTGTGACTGGATTGAAGATTGACAGTCCCATCCCATACATTCCCCACTCGTCTACGTACCTCCTCTTCTCTTTCTCTTTGTGGTACTTTCGCAGTCTGTCTTGTCTTTCCTACCACTCATGCGGCCCCTGGCCTCTGGATCATTGATTATGGGGCCACCCATCACATGACCTCTTGCCGCTCCTCTTTTGTCTCCCGTTGGCTCTGTTCGCTCCGTCCACTCTGCCTCCAGCCAACTTCTTCCCGTTCATGGCATTGGTGTCGTCCGCTTCGTTGGTCCTGGCGGCACAGTTTATCTTCCTGGCGTGTTGTACGTCCCTGACCTTGAGGTCAGCCTGCTCTCTGTGACCACCCTTCACGACCAGGGCATGGACTTCTCATCCAACCGCGACCTTGCCTCGATCTCTCTCCGCTCGTCTGGCCGTATTGTATTGCGTAGAGTGCGCTATGATCGCCTGTTTCACGTGTCGCTTTCCCTTTCGCTGCCTCTGCTCTTGTTCATGTGGCGCCCTCCTTGTCTCCTGTCCATGTTGACCTCTTGCATCATCATTTTTGTCGCATTCACACTGCTGCCATCCAGTGTCTCCTTCCCCTTCAGCCTGTCGTGGGCCTGAACCCGGCCACATTTGTCCCTCCTTCCTCCTCAAGCTCTCTTGGTTGTGCCACTGGCAATATGAATTGTTCTCCATTCTCCACCTCCGAGTCCCACTCCTCTCACCCTCTTGACCTTGTTCATGTTGACGTGATGGGTCCTTTGCCCCACGCATTTCTTGGTGGTCTCCGTCGCTACGTTCTCTGTTTGACTTATGACTTCTCCTGGTACCGCTGGGTCTTTGCTCTCCGTCACAAAAGTGAGGTGACCGACGTCCTTGAAATGTTGCTCCCTCAGGTTGAGCGCACATGTCTTCGCTCTCTATGAGTGTTTCGTAGTGACAGGGGAAGTGAGTTCTTCGGTCCCACCTCTCGCTTCTTTGAGTCTCGTGGTATCCATCTTGAATGTACGGCCCCCTATACCCCACAACAAAATGGTGTGTCTGAACGATGGAACAGCACCCTTGCTGATGGCGTGCGTGCCCTTCTTTCTGCCTCCGGTCAATCCCCCATGTTCGCTTTTTAGGCCATGTCCTACATGACGTGGGTTTGGAACAGGGTTCCTCATGGTCCTCTTCCCCACCCAATCACTCCTTTTGAACGCTTGACGGGTCGGCGAGCCGACCTTCGTCCTGCGTCTGTCTGGCTCCCCGCCGACCAACGGGATGGTAAACAATCCCCCATGCGGTCTCATGTATGTCTTCCTTGGTGTCTCACTCTTCTCCAAAGCATGGCGCTTCTGGGATCCCCCCTGCAGTCGCGTCATTGAGTCCCGTGATGCACTGTTTTCTTAGCACTTGTTTGAGCGCGACACACCTCACGTTGCCGGGTCCCTCTCTTCGCCCTCTTAGGGTGGGGGTAGTCCTCCCCCATCTGGGGTCCCTTCTCTCCCCTCCGTTTGTCCCTCGGTTTCCTCTCTGCTCGGCACTTACTCGTCAGCATCCTTTGCTCCACTGATGTCTCCCTCGTCCTCTCCACCCTCTGGTCCCTCTGTGCCTTCTTCCGCTGTGCTAGTCTCACCGCCAGAGTCTACTCGGCATTCTACTCCCTCTACCTCCTCTCCAGCCACTGTTGTGCACCCAGCCTCTCTAGGCACTGCTGTGCGCCCGACCTCTCCAACCGCGGTTGTGCACCCAGCCTCTCCAGCCGATGCTGTGCACCAGCCTCTCCAGCCGCCACTGTGCATCCTCCCTCTCCAGTGCATTCCACTTCAGCACGGTCTATTCCCCCTGTTTCACCATACACACGTGGAGGTCGTCTCCGTGCCCTCCCCTCCCAATCTCACCCTGTCGTTTCTGGTAACCCTGGTCTCCGTCCACTTGGTCTTGTGACCTCTGGCCTGTCTGCCACAACCTCATTCGTTAACCCCAGCACTGCCCTTCGCTACTCCCTTGTTGAACAGGAGTTTCGCTCCGCTCTCTTGTCGTCCGTTGCTGGGTATTTTTCCTCGTGCTTCATTGGCAGCGTGTGCAACCGCTGACTCCTCCCTATGGGAGCAAGCCATGAAGGCTGAGCTTGATGCACTGTCAGAGCACAGTGTGTACAAGCTGGTAGATGTACCCCCAGGCCGCAAAGCTGTCACGGCCAAGTGGGTGTATCATCGCAAACTGAACCCACACAACACTATTGAGCGGTACAAAGCGCATCTCACGACAAAGCGGTTCTCCAAGATCCCTGGTGTGGACTATGATGAGACATTCGCACTAGTTGGCCGCTATACCACTGCCAGGGCATTGCTCAGCCTAGTCACCCAACATGACTAGGAATTGGAGCAAATGGATGTCAACAACGCCTTCATGCATGGCAAGTTGGATGAGGAAATGTACATGGTGTAGCTGTCCGGTTTCTCGGATGGGACAAACCGTGTGTGGCGACTGCGCAGAGCCCTCTATGGGCTCAAGCAGTCCCCACGCTGCTGGAACCAGGAGATCACAGCAACCCTGGAGAAAAGGGGCTTCAGGCGGAGTCCACTGGACCCTGCTTTATTTCTTAACCCCCCTTCAAAACCGTTGGTTGCCATTGTGGTCTTTATTGATGATCTTCTCATTGCATCTCCCGACACCTCCGCCGTCTCTGCTGCTAAGTCCCTTCTACAGGCAACCTACAAGATGAAAGATTTGGGGCCGACTCGTGTCTTCTTGGGCATGGAGCTCGAGCGGGACCGCAAACGTCGCACTCTGCACGTGCACCAGGCTGCGTACGTCCGCAGCCTAGGGGAGTGCTTCACTCCCCTCCTCACTGCCATTCCCACTGCTTCTACACCCATGACCCCCGCAGGATAGTCACTACTAAAATCCTTGAACCTCTCAAAGCTGGGGGAGACAGTGGATGTGACTGACTACCATCGAGTCATTGGCTCACTGATGTACCTTGCCTCTACCACTCGTGCTGATGTTGTCTTCGCTGTCAACTTTCTGTCTCACTTTTCTTAGTGTCCACGCGAGCGGCATCTAGAGGCTGCTCTGCGAGTCGTCTGCTATGCACTCACGACACCACGTATTGGTCTCTACTTTCGTGCACAACCTTCTCTCGTGGTTTATGGCTTCACTGACAGTGACTGGGCACACGACTCTGATGCACGCAGCCAAACGGGGTACATCTTCATGGTTGGTGGAACTGTTCTCTCTTGGAAAAGTGGCAAACAAGGGTGTGTTGCCCGCAGCACAGCTGAGGCTGAGTATGTTGCACTTGGCACAGGCGTGTGTAAGGTTGTTTGGCTGTGTCGTCTCCTGCAGCAATTGCGTGTCCCATCCGTTGCATCACTCTACGTTGTGACACTCAAAGCACTAAGGCCATTGCCGAGAACAGTGGCATGCATCACTCCCGCACCAAGCACATCAATGTGGAGCATCATTTCGTATGCAAGTGCATTGGCGCCGGCATTGTCTAAGTTGCATGGGTGGACACACGGTCTCATAGAGCACACTTCCTCACCAAAGCACTCAGTCGCAACTAAGAGGATGCATAGAAGCTTCCTAGCCACACTCCCGTTGACCAGGCGTCAGTGCCTAATCAGACGGTGGCGACAGTCACAAGTTGTGCACGTAACAGCAAGGGTTTGGCTAGGGGACACAAGACAAAGTTTCTGAATGCTTCATAAGCATTTGCAGAGAGAGATAACAAATGACAGGTCCATGGCATAAATACCTGCCGCGGCGCACAGCGGGTGTCGCACGCGACGGTCTAAGAGCTGTCCTAAAACCGGCCCAAAACCACTGTTTTGGCCGTAACTCTGCGCACACATGTCAGAATGTTGCGCCGTCTGAACCTAGACGTGTAGAATCTTGAGCCAGACACTACGACTGGTCACACGCACAAGTCCGGCATCAATCTGTGGAAGGACAATGCAAAACATGCAAATCGGTCTCAAGAGTCTGTCCACCGAGAAAACTCTAGCGTCTGTAGAAAAACTGCAGAGTACCCCAGCAAGCACCCGGGACGTCATGGCAGCCGCCTGGTGGGTGCTGGCGGGTGAGTCCACCAACCATCAGTGCTCCGGCGCCAGCTGGGTCCGCATCAGGGATCTGCACGAGCATGGACACGGCCGAGTGGTCACAGTAAGCTGTACAAACGGACGGAAACAGCTCACATCACAACACTACCCCATGACCCGATGGTACGCATGTCCATACGTGTGTAGAACTGACACATGTGCACAACTAGATGTACAACAATCCATGCTCACACACCCCACTCTCAGCCACTCTCAGGCAAAGGGCGTAGCCCAACAGAACGAATGACCACCATGAATTTTCCACGCACAAGAGCCTTGGTCAAGAAGTCAGCCCGCTGCATGTCCGTGCCGACCCAGATGACAGGGATCACCTGTCGCTCCACAAGATCACGCACAAAGTGATGCTCAACAGCAATGTGCTTCGTGCGTGCATGAAACACACCAGAGTTGTCTGCGATGGCAAGAGCACTCTGGTTGTCACAGCGCAGAACAATGCAGGGCACAGACTGACACAACTCACGAAACANAAACAGCTCACATCACAACACTCCCCCATGACCCGATGGTACGCATGTCCATACGCGTGCAGAACTGACACATGTGCACAACTAGATGTACAACAGTCCATGCTCACACACCCCACTCTCAGCCACTCTCAGGCAAGGGGCGTAGCCCGACAGAACGAATGGCCACCATGAACTTTCCACGCGCAAGCGCCTTGGTCAAGAAGTCAGCCCGCTGCATGTCCGTGCCGGCCCAGATGACAGAGATCACCTCTCGCTCCACAATATCATGCACAAAGTGATGCTCAACAGCAATGTGCTTCGTGCGTGCATGAAACACACCAGAGTTGTCTGCGATGGCAAGAGCACTCTGGTTGTCACAGCGCAGAACAATGCAGGGCACAGACTGACACAACTCACGAAACAAACGCTGCAGCCACACCGCCTCAGCAGCCCCAGCCCCCAGAGCAACATACTCAGCCTCTGATGAGCTACGTGCGATACAACCCTGCTTGCCACTGCACCACGACACAGCGGTGCCACCAAGCAGGAATACATAGCCTGTCCGGCTGCGCCCATCAGGACTCCACGCCCAGTCGCTGTCTGTGTAGCCGTCGACTACTACCAAACGCTGCCGTCGAAAGCAGAGTCCGAGGTACGGTGTGGACACCACGTACTGCACCACTCGCACGGCAGCATGAAGGGCTCTCGCCCAAGGACACTGTGAAAACTATGCAAGGAGGTTGACGGCAAAGGTAATATCGGGTCGTGTGGTAGTGGCCAAGTACATCAAGGAGCCAATCAGGCGCAAGTACAGGGTCACGTCCACTGTCTCCCACAGGTCTGCGGGATCATCCACCTTCAGAGCATCCTGCCCGTTAGGTGTGATGGGGGTGTAGGCTATAGGAACTGCACCTAAGAGGTCAGCAAACCGCTCACCCACAACATGGGCGTAACGTGCCTGGTGTAACAAGAGTGTCCGTCGCTGGCGATCACGCACGATCTCCATCCCGAGAAACACAGCTGTAGGACCAAGGTCCTTCATCCTGTAGGCAGCCTTGAGAACTGCCTTGGCCTCCTTCATGGCCTCCATAGAAGGAGACGCAATCAAGAGGTCGTCCACGTAGACCAGGATGGCAGTGAAGCTGTCAGTTGTCCGTCTGAGAAAGAGGGAAGGGTCAGCATCACTCTGTACGTAACCGGCACGTGTCGGTGTACCAGTGATCTCCAAGTTCCAACACCTGGGTGACTGTTTCAGGCCGTACAAGGCCTTGCGCAAGTGCCAGACCTTGTCACCGACCTCGAACCCAGGTGGCTAGACCATGTAGATCTCCTCCTCTAAGGTGCCATGGAGGAACGTGTTGTTCACGTCCATCTGGTGTAGCTCCCAGTCGTGGTGAGCAACAGCCCCAAACAGAGCGCGAGCCGTGGTCATGCGGCCAACCGGTGCAAAGGTGTCAGTGAAATCCACTCCCTCAACCTGCGAGAACCCCTTGGCCGTCAAGCGAGCCTTGTAACGATCCAGTGTGCCATCAGGCTTCACCTTCTTGCGAAAGACCCACTTGGCCTGTACAGCCCTCCGCCCAGGCGGGAGGTCAACAAGCTCATAGACACCCTACTCACGGATGGCTCTCAACTCATCCTCACAAGCAGCATGCCACAGGTCTGCATCGTGAGCTGAGAGTGCCTCCTTCAACGTGCCTGGATCAGGCATCGTCGAGGGAGTGCTCCGGGTGGCTAAGACACACGCCTCCGGACTCGGTCTGACCGTAACAAGGTCGGCTGTGGCGTTGCAAGCGACCAAGAACTCTGGAGATACAAACTTGTGGCCGACATGACATGTTGGGTGAATCTCGGTGTAGTCTGTCTGGACACTGAGGCCAAGGGCCTTCGTGCCGGGCTCGCCAATCTGAACAGTACGAGTCGGTCGTCTGGGCATAGGGTCAGCAGTCCGCTGAGCTCTAGAGGGCAATGGTCGCAGGCGACCGCCAGGCTCGCGGGAGTACCTCGACGTAGCACTCGCCTCAGGCTGCGGGGAAGGTTACTGTGCCAGAGTCGGAGGAGGTATGGGTGGATGCACGGGAGTGGGTGTGACGGAGAGGACTGACACTGGTAAGGGGTCAGGTGTACCAGAGGGGACCGGCACTTGCACCAGTACGGGATCGGGTGTGCCAGAAGGGTCTGACACCAACACAGGGTCAGGTGTGCCAGAGGGAAGTGACGCTCGTACGGGATCAGGTGTGTCAGAGGGAACTGGAGCCCGCACGGGATCCGGTGTGGAACAAGGAAGTGGCAGAGGATTGGGTGTGTTGGACGGTACGGATGAGGCTACTGGACCCACAGCCACAATGGCCGGATCGTCAGCAGCCGGAGACCGGTCAGCAGGTGAGGAAGCCCGGCCGTACCCACCCGCAGGACTAGTCTCCCCCATCCGTCGGGAAGCCACACAGGTAGGAACGTGGTCAGCGACAGAATGCTGGACAAGTCGCGGTAGGTGAGTCTCAAAGAAGAGAGCATCTCGAGACTCGACAATGCGATGGCGAGCAGGGTCCCAAAACCGCCAGGCCTTCGACCTGGGGGAGATGCCGAGGAAGGCACACATGCGTCCCTGAGGTGAGACCTTAGAACCCTGCTGGTCCTCGGTGTACCAGACACAAGCAAGAGACCCCCAAACGCGAGCGAGACGGAGATCAGCGCGATGGCCGAACCACAGCTCATGCGGCGTGACATGGTCTAGAAGCGGACCATGCGGCAAGCAGTTCCAGACCCACGTCATGAAGGAGATGCCCTTAAAGGCAAAGGACTCCGGTAGACCGCACTCAGACCGCATAGCACGAACCGCATCCTCCATGGTGCGGTTCCAACGCTCAGACACACCGTTCTGCTGTGGTGTAGCAGGGGCGGAGAGCTGGTGAAAGATACCGTGCTCGGCAAAGTAGGCATCCATCTCGCCCAAGAACTCGCCACCACGATCTGAACGGAATGTGTGCAGAGTGTGACGAGACTGACGCTCAGCCATCACAAGCCACAGGCGGACTGCCAATGCGGCATCGCTCTTGTGGCGCAGGCTGTAGACCCACCGCATCCGCGTGAAGTCATCAGTCAGGGTGAGAACGTATCGACCCCGATCAGNGGAAGCGGACCATGCGGCAAGCAGTTCCAGACCCACGTCATGAAGGAGATGCCCTTAAAGGCAAAGGACTCCGGTAGACCGCACTCAGACCGCATAGCACGAACCGCATCCTCCATGGTGCGGTTCCAACGCTCAGACACACCGTTCTGCTGTGGTGTAGCAGGGGCGGAGAGCTGGTGAAAGATACCGTGCTCGGCAAAGTAGGCATCCATCTCGCCCAAGAACTCGCCACCACGAACTGAACGGAATGTGTGTAGAGTGTGACGAGACTGACGCTCAGCCATCACAAGCCACAGGCGGACTGCCAATGCGGCATCGCTCTTGTGGCGCAGGTTGTAGACCCACAGCATCCGCGTGAAGTCATCAGTCAGGGTGAGAACATATCGACCCCGATCAGAGAGGGACTCGACTGGGAGAGGGCTGAGAAGGTCCGAGTGAACCAACTCAAGTGGGCGCAGTGCCCGGGAGGAGTCAGGGTAAGAGCAGCGATGCATCTTACCCTGGGTGTAAAAAAGACAGTTGGTCTTGGGTGGCTTCTCACAAGAAGCTGCGTCAAGACCGAGGGCAGGCTGAGTACGAATGAGCTTGGACACAGTGTCCGAGCTCACATGGCAGAGGCGACGGTGTAACAAGCGCTAGTGTTCTGGGGAGAGAACACCAGTGACAAACACTCGTGCAGAAGGGGGAGGGGAAGGAGAAGCAGAGGGAGTGCAATGAGACACACGATACAGGTCATCAACAACAGAGGCACAAAGCACAACGGCACATGTGTCAAGAGCAGTCACTGTGGCAGAGTCAGCAGAGTGCTCAACAGTGAGGCCCATCCTGGTGCATGCACGAACAGCGAGCAGGCTGAGCTCAAGAGCAGGGACAAAGAGCACATCAGAAATGAACAAGGGGCCAGACGGGCCATCGAACCGCACAACCCCAACTCCCTGTACAGGCAACGACTTACCAGACCCTGTGCAAACAGACCGAACAGACGCAACGGGACCCAGCACAACGAAGTCACTACGACGACAGGTCATGTGATGAGTGGCCCCAGAGTCGATAATCCAGGTGCCACTCGGCTCACGACCAGTCGTCGACACTGAGCAACGTGCCACAGAACACTCTGCCTCTGCTGGGCGCTCAGCAGAGGACTCGGAACAACGACGGACAACACGGATCTGTGACTCGGCAAGCCAGTCGATACTGTCAGGTCCATCCTCATCGCAAGCTCCCATAAGCATCATCACGAGCAACAGACGCAGTAAGACAAGCTGTGTCAAGACCACTCGGCTGTGACAACACACTCGCACCTCCCTGAGTACGAAGCGCCAGTAGCTGACGAAGCTCTGCGATCGTGCGATCCCGAGGGTCCACCTCACTGCTGCCGCCTGATGAAACGGGTACGTCTGTAGCACTCGTGGTCGCGGCGAGCCCAGTCCGTGTGTCGCTCAAGGAAGTCCGCTGTGCGTGCGCCGCCTGGAGGCCGCGCATGATCCGAGTCCAGTCAAGTGGCTGCTCACACTCTGTGTAGCGGTGAGCGCCTCCATAGTTGTAGCAGTGGACAGAACGTTCACTGCCACTACTCGCCGGCTGTTGCTGCTGCTACTGTCCCTTTTCGCGTCGCTTCTTCCACTTCTTTCCCTGTGCGACCGCTGCAACGCCCTAAGTGTGGCCGCTTGGAGTAGAGGAGGAGGAGGAGGAGGCGGTCAAGGTGGGACTGGTGAGCAGGGACAGAGGCGTAGGAGGCGTCGTAGTCACTACTGCAACCGGTGGACTCTGCTCATGAGCGACGGGAGCCTCATGAGCCGATGTGACGTGGATGAAGTAGCGATGGGCCCAAGGAAGCAGCTGTAGTGACTCTGACAGCTCAAAGAGAGCCACACAATCGAAGCCCGTAAAGAGCTTGACGTGGTGCAAATGCGCTCCCATCATGATGGTGTCGAGCGCCCACAACTGCGTCCCGCCACCGGTCCCAAGGCGCATGTAAAGGCGCATCGCGCGCCTCCAGTAGTCAGCTGCGAGCTCTGTGGGGCCCTGGCGGAGGGAGTGAAACTCACGTAGTCGGGCCGCCCTCGTGGCATGGGTCTCCGCAGCGAGAAGTGTCAGGGCCAGCTCCCAGCCCTGACGCGGATCTGCTCCAATCCCGGTCCCGGTCTGACCGAGGAAAGGACTGAAGTCGATCACAGTCTCCCGTGGCATGGCGTAGAGGAGACCCCGCATCGCTCTCGCTGCTGTCTGGGCATGGTGAGCGTCGCGGGTCTGGTACTGGCTGTGGTAGTACGGCCAGACACCCTCAGAATCGGCCCACACCTGAAACAGGGTCTCCCACCAATCGAAGCCCTCGTCACTATCGTAACGGGGTGGAGGTGTCTCAAAGTCCTTCAGTCACCGCTCCGTGGGGAGGGCGACCTCAGGCTCAAGAGATGATGGGCGGGGTATGGGAGCCCACCAGTGAGGGAAACACCACCAAGGGTGAACGCTGCTGAACGACTTGTCTGATCCTCACGGCGAGAAGGTGGTGGAGTGGGAGGCTGTGATCCCAGACGTAACTCACGGATGCGCTCCTCGAGCACACGAATCTCGTGCTCACGTGAGTCATCCTCCATCTCCTCCTCGTCCCACGTGTCCACCTGTGATGATCGATGCTGAGACCGCCGCACTGTGTAGGGTGTAGACTGCTGAGCGGATGGTGCAGCTCCAATAGACTCTCCAGGTGGCTGGTGTGAAGCCATCGAACGACCCCGCAGTAACTCCATGATCTCCTACAACGCGTCGGACTGCCTCTGCTGCTGCTGGCGCATCTCGTCCTGCGACCGACGAAGCTCATCGATCATGCGGGACTGCGACCGCGGGCTCACAACGCCCGAAGAGGAGGAAGAGGGATCAGCGGGTCCTTTGTCCTTGTCACGGACCGGCGCCATCGTGGTGCTCAGTATGGGTCCAAGCGTCGAAAATGCTCCAAACAAGAAACTGACAGCGTTTCTCGAGAATTTGATACGCTGGCAATTTTTGACTGTCCGGCCAAAATTTTGGCTAAGTATGGTGCTGACGGCCAGAAATTTGGCTAAGTGCTGAAATTTTTAAAACTCAACGTCGTCCAAATCAAGCGAAATTTGGACCACAGAGGCTCCTGAATGTGCTGAAAATGATGGTGAAATTTTCGGTTGCAAAAAGTTGGAAAAAGTGGCAAAACGTCACTTTTCCCTATTCTGCCCGAATTTCAGCAGAAAACAAATCTGTGTTGCACTTCAGTCTTTGCTGGTGGCGACAGAGCACGAAACTGAGCGTGAATAGTAGCTCTGGAGAGCTTGAGAGAATAGCTTTCCAACGCACCCTCAAACGCTGAAAACGGCGTTCGTTTGAAGCCAGGGCAAGCTCGTGCCGACGGGGAGGTGGTGACTGACGCGATTTTCGTCTGCGGCTCCTCCACGTCCGTGCGGCTTCTAGGAAGTTGCACGGACAGGGGCAGCGGTGGCGCACGCTGCTGTTGTTGCTGCTGCTGCTGCTGCCGTCGAGCTTGACGGCAACGGCCTCAAGCCACTTTGGCGACTACTGTTGCTGATGTTTCTGATGCCGACGCCGATGTTGCCGATGCTGCTGCTGCTGTGGTCAAAACTGCCAGCACTGTTGCTGCGCTGCTGGACAGCTGCTATGGTGCTGCTGTGCTGGCGTGCTGCTACACTGCTGCACCCCACCTGCACGACTCCTCCGCCACGCAGGTGTTGCGACCTACGCCTTGCAATGGCGCAGGTTGGTGGGTCCTCCCAGGACCTTTCGCTGCTGCAGTGTGCTATTGCCGCTGCTGCTGCTCACTGCTGTTGCGATTGCTGCATCTCTGCTCTGCAGCACAACAAGCTCTGGCTTGTTGCTCTGATACCATAAGAGGATGCATAGAAGCTTCCTAGCCACACTCCCGTTGACCAGGCGTTAGTGCCTGATCACACGGTGACGACAGTCACAAGTCGTGCACGTAACGGCAAGGGTTTGGCTAGGGGACACAAGGCAAAGTGTCTGAATGCTTCATAAGCATTTGCAGAGAGAGATAACAAATGACAGGTCCATGGCATAAATACCTGCCGCGGCGCACAGCGGGTGTCGCATGCGACGGTCCAAGAGCTGTCCTAAAACCGGCCCAAAACCACTGTTTTGGTCATAACTCTGCACACACATGTCAGAATGCTGCGCCGTCTGAACCTAGACGTGCAAAATCTCGAGCCGGATGCTACCACTGGTCACGCGCACAAGTCCAGCATCAATCTGTGGAAGGACAATGCAAAACATGCAAATTGGCCTCAAGAGCCTGTCCACCGAGAAAACTCTAGCGTCTGTAGAAAAACTGCAGAGTACCCCAGCAAGCACCCGGGACGTCATGGCAGCCGCCTGGTGGCTGCTGGCGGGTGAATCCACCAACCATCAGTGCTCCGGCGCCAGCTGGGTCCGCATCAGGGATCTGCACGAGCATGGACACGGCCGAGTGGTCACAGTAAGCTGTACAAACGGACGGAAACAGCTCACATCACAACAGCAACGTTTTCAGAAGTGATGTTCATGTAGTTGGTCTCATCTGTCCTCATGACCCAGGCTGAGTGGATCTGTGTGTCTTCCCTGTTCATCTTGTCCTCTTGACACTTCATGTGTGTGGGGAGGTTGCCTGTGGGTCATGGGGGAGTGTTGACGTTCGTTGCCCACTCACATCTCTTTGCCCTCTTGTCTCCTCCTCCATGCACACACATGTACACATTCATTGACATGGCCTCACTTGGGAAGACATCAAGGGAGCCTACCATGATAGGCATCTCTAGCGACTTGACACAAATGCTTCATCAAGGAGTGCCTTCTGGCACGTGCATGGTCATTACTTGATTCCTTATCTCATGTGGGAGATGTTGGGGCCCGTACACTCTTACTGACGTGCTCTGCATCATGTTTGCTTGCCTTGAGTATTTTCTCGGGGAGCTGGCTTTACCAGGTGCTAATCCTTAGGGGGCCACCATGCCGGGTTCACCCGAGCATTGGTGAGTAGCCGCCGTTCGGTTTTATATCGAGCGGTTGGGCTCGACCCGCGGGTGGCGGTGTGTGTTTGCTCGGGTGTGTTGCCCGTGGCGAGTGCACGCTCACCGGTTCCTAAGACTCGCTCGCTCCCCCTCCACTCTCTTGTCTTGGTTTCGCCCGAGCTATGAAGGCAAGCTTTTTCCGCATCCAGGGCGTACCGTGTGCTTCCTCACATATTGCTACTTGCGCACACACGCGTGCCCTAGGAAGCTGCCTCGCACCTACACTGAGGGGGCAGCTTAAGCAACGAGCGTGGGTTCCTGCATACTGCATCAACAATGTTGCTGTCCCAACCTGCTGATATAGAATGATTCCAGCTCTTGCTAGGGTGTTAAGCAGTTTTGGACAATCGCTAGAGTTTTCTTGGTAGACTGGGTCTTGGGTCCGATTTCATATCTTGTATTGTAGGCCCACTGATCGATGCCATACCTATGTGTGTGACTAGTCGTAACGTCGGACTCGAGATTCTGCATCTAGAGGTTCAGACGGTGTTCTGTTTGGATGCTAATGCGCAGAGTTATGGCCAAAACAGTGGTTTTGGGCCGGTTGCAGGTCATCATCTGCCGTAGGCCGCGACAGGTATTCATGCGATGTGTGCGCTAGTCAGTTGTCATTTCTCTTCGCATTACCAAGCTATTCGAGCTTATAAGACTTTATGCTTCTCCCTTGCCTAATTGTTGCTCTTTCTTGCACCTGTTTGCTTGCTTGTGAGCTTGCTGACTGGATAGTGTTGCCGCGTCAGTAGCACCAAGGCGAAGAAGCTTCCCAGTCGTTTCTCAAGTGGGTGGACCCAGGTTGCAGTGCTTGCCACAGAGCAAGACGCCACAAGTGTGGTGCAACACTGAAGCGATGCTTTGATTCAAGAGAAATCCATTCCTTCGTTATCGAGAATCAAGAAAGCAGATTCATCATCAAGGAAATGTACACACATCTAGGAGAAAGAGCTACTCCTCGCTGCCAGTGAATTAAAAATCCCTAACACCCTGAACATGAGGGGGGGGGAGG
>SZWC01006580.1:87250-98654 GCA_023375785.1 Penium margaritaceum
TCTCTCTCTCTCTCTCTCTCTCTCTCTCTCTCTCTCACACACACACACACACACACACACACACACACACACACTCACACACACACACACACACACACAAACACACACACACACACACACACACACACACACATTTTAATTGCAAAAAAACCACTCCTTATACTTATCATGTCCTAACAATATACCTTGTATTTTTTCAAACTACGTAACCATGTCCACGCCTTGCGTGCAACATTGATGCCTTGTGAGAATTGTCAACAAAGTACACTTACCGCTCATTATAGATTGCCCAAGTGTTCCAAATTCTCAAACCATGTTCTACCTCGCAACTCAAGGCTGGTCACCATCTACGCTCTGTTTGGCATAACACTTTGTATCAAAGCGCAATAGTGCTAGAGAGGCATCCTTCACTCTTCTGAAGGACTACCTCGCATGAGTCAACACCATATCTCGCACGTCAAGACTTTGCAGACTTTGCAACTACGAAGTGAAGCAAGGGTGCGCACCCGACGACCGGCAGCGGGTCTTCGGCAACGACTTCGACGATGGAGGACGAGAACATGCACGCAAAACTTAAAGCGGTAGCAAATACTGGCATAGGCTATGCAACAACTGGATCAGTCCCTTAGGCTCCAACGACCAATCTGGCCATTGATCCCACTGTGGTAAACAAGCCGTCCCTAATTATAGCCTCGACATCCGTAGCAGGAACAACAGGTGACACCGTAGGACAGGCGTGGACAAAAAAGGAACTAACGAACTATATCTTGGCATTCGAGGGGCTCAACACCCATCAGCTTCAACAACTCAACGTCGCAATGGACGTTGCTCGCAACACAAATGCACGAAAGGCTTTGCTCGTTAAGAGTAACATCCACCTGCTAGGTCCTCCTGAACTGTTCGAAGTGGAAATTCCAAAGGACCGACGGTTCGGATGTGACTAACGAGCTTGGAGGTGTACTTCACCACTGCTGGGGTCAACGACAACAGGAAGAAAATTGACCTCTCAACCGCGCTTATGTGTGGCACGCCCTTAATTTGATGGTCCGACCTAAAGGCCATCCAATGGCAGCAGGAGAAATCTCCAGAGAATACTCGTGAGATTTTCGGCATCCGGAACGACTTACCACAAATGATTGCAGTTGCACAAAGGATCGACAACGCCGACTACAACACTCAGGTATAGGAATTCTAAAGCTGGCGCCCTCCCAGCCAGATTTATCGTGGAAAGGGGAAAGGCTAGTTGGATGACTCCTCGACGCTGATGGAAGTGGTCGCCTTCGACCGATGAAACAAGTGCAGCTGTTGAAACTGCGAAAAAGTTGGGCATATCGATCGAAAGTGAAAAGGCAAGCAGCACACCAAAAAGGAGGAGAATTTGTAGACAAACGAGTCCGGAAATGGAAAAGAGGAGTGAAAGGCGCAACTCGTTTTCAAGATGAGCGATATGTGCCTAACGATTGCCTATCTGAATTGTTCACGACGCCATAGAGGGTTTCAGAGATTGCTAAGCTCAGCGAGGGGAATTAGGACGACAAACCGGCGATGCCACCACAAACTCAACCCCGAGGTTGCAAGAGTTGCAGAACGGTACCGACACTGTTAGATGGAGGGACGTCTCACAGTTTTGTAAGCAACGACATGGTCTGAAAGCAAGAATTACAGACCAAACTAGGAATGTTTCAAGGGAAAACCGTTGACGGGATATTGCAGCTAAGGATACACTATGAACTGTTGGTTTTCACGTGCCTCTCATTGTACTGTGTTATTTCCTCCCGGCTTGTATACATTGGCGTGGTGATTACTGCCCGTGAGACGAGACGCTGCTGGAGCATCATCCGGTGGAGCCGACGCACGCTTCGGTCTGCATGCATCTTGTTGGAGCCTCTTCCCTTATACGCATGATGTGCTAAGCTCCATTGGTGAGCCTCCTTAGCAATCACATCACTGGCTATCAGTGCCTCTACAGAAACTTCCTGTGCTTGTCCTATGTTGGATCTAATTGCACGGTTGCACTTGCAACGTCATGTTCTGCTTAGGGTGTGGGTTTCTGATTTTTTGGGAATCGTTGTGGCCAATGTCATTCTAGCCTACAAGCTGCATGAGTTTGGGCAGTCACGGGTCCTTGAGGCTGTCTTTTCTGGATGATTTTGACTGCACAAATGCATTTGCAGCATGTGAATTTGGGTTTGGTCAAGTTTTCAAGACAAATGGACGGTGTCCGGGTTTGGGGCTATCGGCTCTCTGGCAGGGTTCACAGAGAAACCTCAGCCTGGCTGGAAAAGAGAGGAATTTCTTGATTGGTTGCTAATCTGAGAGCTGAGCAAGGCCTAGATCTGTGAGGGGCCTCTCACTTGTTCTCATTCTTGGTTACTAATAAAATCATTCTCAGTTCTTTCTGCCTTTCCGGCGCTAACTCCTCAGCGCAGAGTTTTCCTCTCACAAGTCACAAAGCAGCTAGTGGGGACAACAGTGCAAAGCAACGAGTATGGGGCCAGGCCTACTCCAACTTAAAGCAGCCCCAATGAGCCGCTCTAGGACAATTTCTAGCTTAGTGTCAGAGCCAGTGCGCAACAGAAGCATCAGCGAGGCGTAAATGTCCCGGTAACCGTTGGTTGTCCCAAAAACACACCTCTGTAGGGGACTCTCTGCCGGATTCTTCCTGGTAGAGTTAACCCGCTGGGTGGTGTCATCAAAACGCTCCCAACGGGAGAAAAATGCCGCTGAAATGTTTTCAGCAACACTAACCCTGCGACGGCGATAGCGTTGGTGGACTCTCGGCCGGGAAACTGACAGGCAACGGCGTGACGGTACCGACGCATGCGGCGACGGCACCATGGACAAAGGAATTCCCCTTGTCTTCCCCTTCCCCCCCTCCTTCCTTTGTTATTGCTGCTACGGCAGAAACATCACCTAGCACTATAGTAGCTGCAAGAGCAATAGCAGTAGAAGAGCTGTAGCAACCGTAGCGGTAGCAGCCGTAGCGTAGGTACATCCAAAGAAGTAGTTGTAGCAGAGCCGCAGCCGCGGAACAATTTGTAGTACACTCATGACTGTTGTAGTAGTAGCCACAGCAGCAATTGTAACGCAGTTGCATCCATAGTAGGAGCAACATCTCAACAACTACAATAGCACCCGCAACAGTAGTAGCGACCCCCTTGCCTACTCAGGGAGTTCAACTCACTGCACATGGACAAGAGTGAGTTGGTCACCTCCTTCTGGTAGCGGGCAGAGGACATCCTCCGTCACATGGGCGACGCTGCTCCACACCACTAGCTGTGCTCCTTACCACCACTAGAACTGTAAGTGGGAGACTAGCGGAACGTAACAGTGTGAAGGTCATGTCCAATGAGTGATCCCAGAATCATTCTTGGATGCGATTTCCTGTACCAACGCAATGTGTAGACCGAATGGAACAGTGGCGACGTATACTTGGAGTTTAACAACGCCAAGTGACATCTTCCACGCCTGGGATGGAAGGCAAGAGCGAAAGGAGCAGAGGTGGAAGTAGCAGAGGAAACCACAGTGACTGAGAAGCGACAACCTATGCAGCCGCTCAACGTGGCCAAGTACTGTATACGACAAGGGGATTGTGCATCTCAATCCAATGGAGGAAGCTAAAGTGGCAGCAGTTGACCCATCAACCTCATGAGCCTCATCAGCATCATCGGCATCAACCAAGTTTGCGAAGGTTCCCGAGGATTTCGTACCTCCAGTCCGAGAGGTTGCGGACTTCGTCCCTAATGAACTTCGAAAGACCTTGCAACCTGAATGCGACATGAACCATCGCATCAAGCTGAAACTCTGCAGTCAACCCATTGTTCGGGGAGCTTTTTTGATGAGCAACCATGAACTGATCAATTCTATGTAGCAACTCGACAAGATGCTCGGTCGTGGATTCATCTGCCCATCCACATCGCCATATGCTGCACTAGTATCATTCGTGAAACTGGTGAAATACGGATGCGCGCGGACTACTGGGCGTTGAACGCCACTACTATCGAGAACCGCTACCCTCTCTCGCAAGCTGAAGAACCTTTTGAACACATTCAAGGAGCTCAAATTTTCTAGAAAACCGATCTATGCGGCGGTTATCACTAGATCCATGTGGCAGACGTTGACATTGAGAAAATGGCGTTCCGAATCCGCTACGAGCATTTTGAGTTCACTGTCATGCCGTTTGGACTCACGAATGCCCCAACGACATTCATGGTGGTGATGAACAACATTTTCACCTGTACTTTGGCAGTTTTTTTGTTGTATATCTTGACAGCATTTTGGTCTACAACTGCACCCAAGAGGCGCACAATGGATGACTCCGAAAAGTTCTCAAAACTTTACAAAATGACAATTTTTTTGAAACATCTTCGGTTGTCGTTTGATTGCCGTTTGGTCGAGTTTCTGGGTCACGTCATCAATGGCAGACGAATCACCATGGATCCGAAAAAAGTGGCAGTAGTTGCTGATTGGAAGACGTCAACCAACGTCTGAGACGTCCCAGGTTTCCTCAACTTGTGCAATTACTACCGGTGTGTCGTACGGGATTATGCCCATGTGTTAGCGCCTCTCATCAGTCTCATTAAAAAAAAGAGTGGCGGTGGGGAGAGAGAGAACAAGAAGCATCCACTCCTTTGTAGAACACTCTAATCTCGACGCTAGCCCTACTATTGGCCGACCCAATAATGGACTACGTCATGGCTAGGGATGCCTCAAACCGAGACATTGGTGCGGTTCTTGTACATGATCACGGCAACGGAGTAACCAGTCACGTATATGTCGCAAAAGGTGCACGGACCGGAACCGAACTACGTCGTACACGAAAAGTCATGAAAAGGTGGTCATGCACGAATTGAAGACTTGGCGGTGCTATCTTGAATGCTGTGTATGCGTCATACGTACCGGCCATCACGTACTAAAACATTTGAAGACGTAGCCGAACCTCAGTCAACATCAAACCCGATGGATGGAGTTTCTTGAATCCTGGTTTGACTACGATGTTGAGTCTCGGCCAGGCAAAATCAACCGAGTAGATGCTCTCAGCCACAGACCTGACTTAATGGCTGAAGCAGCGGCCCTTAGACTTCAATGAGATCTGTACCTTGACAAGTTATTCACACGTGGCTACGACGAGCACGACGGATATGGAAAGTCCATGTTTTGGTACGACGAGCTCCGCGGCATGCTGCTTGAGGAGTACCACGACACCGGTCCAAGAAGACATTCTGGAGAGGACAAGACAATGAAGAAGCTAGCAAAGCACTACTGCTGGAACAAGATGCAAACCAATGTGGCCAACATTTGCAAATCCCGTGACACGTGTTAGCGACAAAAATCCCGTTGTAGGCAGCCACCTGGATATGTGCAGTCGCTCCCTATTCCGACAGAACCGTGGACTGACATCTCCACGGACTTCATCATTAGATTACTGGTCACACCCGATGGGCATGACACAATCCTTGTGGTTGTCGACAAGTTTTCCAAAATGTCCCACTTTGTCTTGACGACAACCACCGCCACCGCCGAAGTAAGAGCATTGCTGTTTCTAAACAACATTGTAGGACTACACGATGTGTCGAGAATCATCACAAGCGGTAGAGACACTCGATTCACCAGCCCTTTCTGGCATGAACTGATAACTAGTTACGGCAGTCGGATCTAGCTTTCCACGGTGTTCCACCATCAAGCTGACGGTTAAACCGGCAACGCACTTGGGAATGCAAAGAGGCAAATCTTTAACAAAAACCACTGAGAGGAATTGGGCAGACAGCAAGCAAGAAGCGTTTTACTTGCTATGACCTGAGCCGTTTGATTGATAGAATTAATGGTCAACTACATCATGGCCACCAATGCCTCCGATCGAGCCATCAGAGCCGTTTTCCTCCAAGACAACCGCGGTGGAGAACAACCGGTTGCGTATATATCAAGAAAACTATGAAGGCTAGAGCCGAACTACATAGTGCACAAGAAAGAGATGTTCCCGGTTGTGCATGCGGTTAAGATATAGTGATGCTACCTAGAATGCCAGCGATGCATCATCCGCACCCACTATCACGCCCTAAAATATCTCAAGACCGAGCAAAAATCTAAGCTGTCTACAAACTCAATGGATGGAGTTCCTCGAGTCTAACTTTGACTATGACATCAAGTGCCGACCTGGAAAAATAAATCAAGCGGATGCTATAAGTTGACGACCACATCCAATGGCTGAGATCAGCACGATACTCTTTGAGTGAGAAACGTATCTTGTGGTAAAAGATTACGAGGAGTTTGGCGGGTACGACAAATCCAAGTTTTTTTTTGACGACCCCTACTGGCAATGACGTTTCACACGCCAGGTCGCCAATCCTGCAAACAAGGAGCTACGATGAATGTTATTGGAGGAGTGCCACGACACCGACCTAGGTGGGCACTTTGGCAAGGTCAAGTCGCTCATGAATCTTGCAAAATACACTGGTGGGACAAGATGCAGACCGACGTGGCGGCCTTCTGCAAGTCATGTAGCACCTGTCAGAGACAAAAATCTTGTCGCACAAGGCCAGCTGGTGTACTTCAACTCCTACCCATTCCAACGGAACCGTGGACCGACATCATCATGGACTTTGTGATGGGAGTGCCCGCCACTCCCAAGGGGTATGACGCCATCCTAGTTACGGTGGACAGAGTATTTAGAATATCACCGTTCATCCCAACGACGACCATTGACATCGCAGAAGGAATGGCGTGACTATTTCTAAACAAAATCATATGGCGGCACGAAGTGCCACGTATCATCATCAGCACCAGATATGGCCGCTTCACTAGCCATTTTTGGCGCAAACTGATAACACAATATGGCGGTCGAATCCAGCTATCAACAACATCCCATCCTCAAACCGACGAACAATTCGAGCGAAGCAACCACATGTTAAAAAAACAACTGTGAACTTAATGCAAGCCACACAGCACTGATTGGACAGCAAAACTGTCGACCGCCAAACTCTGAGGAGAGGAATTGGCAAAACTCAAACCATGTTGGTTTGGACCGTTTAAGACCGAGCGAATGTAAACCCCAGTTGACGTTCGTTTGCGGCTCCCTAAAAGCATGGTGATCCACCCTGTCTTCCACACCAACAAGCTCAAGCACAACCTGGACCCCAGCCAGAGCTTCCCCGACAGAGACATCGCACCTCCACCTCTTGTACAAGTGGATGGGGATACAAAGTATACGATTGAAGATATCATTGGACATCGACGTCGTGAAAAAATGACCGAGTATTTGGTCAAGTGGGACGGCTACGACGCCGTGCACAACAGCTAGGAGCCCTACAACCTAAGGGATGATGATCACCTGATTGATGGCTATTTTTGCTATAACCGGCCTATACCTGCTAGTGTGTCGGGGTGTTACGGCCAAAAGGGGAGGGGAAGTGTTACGTCCCTAACGTACAAGAGTCCCTAAAACTCATGAGTGGGCATTTCTATTCTTACATTCATGGACCACTGCGCAGTGATTTCAGGATTTTTCCGCGGCTCAGCCAAGGGCGTTTTGGCCAACTGACTCGACCTCTGGTGTCCTGTTCCAGATGTTTCCGACAAATTTGACCCTTTTCCACAATGGTGGAACAGAAGTATCACAAACCATATCGATGTTTTGATGTCGTTCGGTGAACTTCTCAACGCTGCTTGATTTTTAGAAAGAAGCATCGCGACATTCTTGGAGCCCCCCGACTTCTGAGCACAGCTTCTTGAATCCACCACTCAGGCCGCGACCTTGCACGCGTCGCTTGGCTCAAACGCCGATGAACCGAGTTTTACCTCATTCTCATTCTTGGCATTGTATACATGTGCTCAACTTACTCAACACGTGTCATCGAAGTACACTTATTGCTTACTGATCTTGGTGTTGAGAGGATACCAGGGTAACAAACAACGGCTCCTAACACAACTCACAAGTCCGCTCCTGAATGTCCTCCTTGCGTGATTCATCCTCCATCTCCTCCTCATCCCAGGTGTTAACCTGTGATGAGATGTATTGAGGTCCCTGCGATAGATAGGGTGTACAATGCTGAGCTGATGGTGCTACCCTTGAGAATGATTTAAGTGCATGCTGTGAGGCCTTTGAATACCCCTATAGTAAGTTAACGATCTCTTGTAGTGTGTTCGTCTGACGCTGCTGCTGGCAGAATATCTCATACTACGTGCGAAGAACCTAATTGGTTGCCCACGGCTGCAACCGTGGGCTCATGATGCAGGAAGAGAATGAAGAAGAAGGGTCTACCAACACCTTGCCTTTGTCATGGACCAGAGCCATGAGTGCCACTCAGGATGAATTCAAATGCCAAAGTGGTAAGAATGAGAGACCCCGTGTTTCTTCAGAATATGGAAAGTTAGAGGAAATGATATCTCGAACAAAAATTTGACCGAGGCAAATGTTGACTTCAATAGCATCTTGGTTGACGTCAACAAGGAATGCTGATGAGAGAAACGGACTCCTTTTCTTTTTAGAGTTCCACACGTACTGAAGGGAGTGGATGACATTGTAACCCCTTCTCACAACAGCTGCAACAGCTGGTGCTAGCAGCTGTAGTGAATGTTGTTATTGCTGCTACTATGTAAGATCAGAGCTGCATAGCTGCACAACTACAATGCGCAACTGTGCTTCATAGCAGCAACTGCGTAGTTGTTGCTGCAACACTGTACAACGATGCAACCACGTAGTTCATGGCTGTGTAGCTACTACTGCTATTGCTACGCTACTACTGGTGCTGCTACTATTGCTGTTGTGCTGTTGTTGTTGCTTCTAGAACTACTACAACACTTCTATCCCCCTCACTCTTGTTGCTATTGCATTGCAGCTATAGCTCGCTGTTTCTCCTACATGTTGCTGCCATCACTCCTATTGCTCTTGACTCTTGCTGCCCTGTACTGCTACAGTTGTGTTCTGCCGCCGCTGTTGCTTGCCGCTGCGTGCTGGTACTAACATTACTCATCGCTACTTCCGCAAACTACTTATGCCGGGGTTTGTTTTTGCCACATGGTGCTGTAAGCATTGCTCACTGCCATAACTAAGTGCTGCTGCTACTAGCCAGAACTCCTCCTAGCCGTTGCTGCTACTATAGGTCGTTGCTACCACTTTGTTGCTATTGCATCACATGGGTGTTGCTACTACTCTAGTGATGATAGGAACTCACTGTTACTACTGGCACCGGCGCCCACTCAGGCGGTCACTTGGTGATGCCCGTGCTGTCTACGTCATGGAATTGTCTTTCCTGTCACTCTGTACTACAGCGGGTCCCAGGAACTCAGCTGCAATTGTGACTCTCAATGCGGCTACCGATGCTATGTCTCTGTTGTGCATCTCAGCAAGAGGAGTCTTGCTCTATTACTATCATGAGAAAGTTTTGGGAACATTTTTTAGCTTGCTATCGCTGACGTGGTGACAGTGTCCAGTCAGCTGACACACTAGCAGGCAAGTAGGTGCAAGGAATAGCACGGGTTGGACTAGGAAGACATGGTAGGTCTCATAAGGTTCAATATCTTAGCATGCAGAGAGATTTGATGAATGACAGGCACACAACATGAACACCTGCCGTGGCAAAAGGCGGGTGACACATGTGGTAGTGTTAGATTGTCCTACAAATTGGCCCAGCATCACTGTTTTGGTGAATTTGCATAAAGTCGTCTGAATGCAGGCCTGTCTGAAATCATGGATGAAGTATCTCAAGCCGGAGGCAACGCCTGCACACATGCATGGATCCAGCTTCTACAAATAGAAACAGAAAACATAAAATGGAAATGGGGTCCAAAATCTACTCCATAGAGAAAGCCCTACAGACTGCTATTTCTCGTAGTGTCCCAGCAAGCATCCGGGGCTCCGTGACTGCTATCTGGCAGCTGTTGGTGTGTGGAGCCACCAGACAACAGTGATCCAGCATTTTTTTGGTCTGCATATAGGAACTGGATGAGCATTGACATGGCCGAGTAGTCACAGTAAGTTGTACAAAAGAACGGGGGTGGCTCATGTCACGACATGATCAACAAATTGACTGCTAATTTAGCCGGCATTGACCTATCATAATGGTAAATGAATGTTTAGGTTAAAGAGGTTGAAGATATGAAGATACAAAATAAATAGTGTTTGGGGTGAAGTAATGAACTACAAGTACAAAGTACCCAGGTTCCAGTCTACACAGATACAAGTGAATATTTCTATTTGCTCATGTTTTCATTTATGGCCAATCACCCCAAAAGTACACACTGATAAACTAGTGCACAAAATTGGAACATATGTGGATGATGTTCCCAGGAAATGAGGTACCATAAATAGGAATGCTTCAAGGGAGTGTCATGTAAATCCTAAATGAACAGAAACGTTAATGTATAATACCCTGGAGCTTTCATTGAAATTCATTCAAGTCCTCATATCCTTCATTTTTTTTCAACAAATAATAATTCTGACCGGGGGTTTGGGGTTGTTTTTACTTGCCCGGGCAGCTGCCGGGCCCAGCGGTGCCGGGGCCTGGCATGTTCCCTTTCTTTTAGCACGGCACCCACCCTAACCCGACGGTTCAACCGATTAAACTTCAGGGTTTGAGAGTTCGCCATTGTGAACCCTCACACATGTTCTTGATAACTCCCCCAAACTTCAAGCAAACCCCTAGTTGCTTTGTGGGGTTGGGTTTACATTTGTGTACTTTCCTGGGCACCTGCCAGACCCCGCGATAGCGGGTCCCAACAGGTTCCCTTTCTTTGACCAAGAAAGGTGGTACCTCTAAGGTGGCCCCGTTTGTGACATACAATTTTCTTCTATATGTTTTTGTTTCAGATTAACTTAAAATTTCTTGTCGTTCTTTCTTGTGTGGTCTCATCGAGGCCATTTTTTGTTTGGCGGAGTAATCTGTTGTGGCTGCGGCAGTTCATTTGTCGCCAACATCTTGACTGCAGCTTGCATGACAAAAACACTGTCGTTTGAATGAATATCAAGGGATATTTCTGTCTGATTTGGGGGGGGAGCTCCATTCGTCCCGTACTAATTGTCTCTTTATGGTCAATCATAGAATGGGAGTTGATGGGTTTCGACGGGTTTTGACGCCATACAGGGAAAAAATCGTCTCCTAATGGCATATCAGCAACAAAAACAATTGTCGTGGATACTTTCAGGAAATTTATAGCCTCTATGAACTTATGACGTCCGTAGATTTATGCACATCGACGTCCAATGGTGAATATGAAACTATTGCATTCATCGGATGAACAATCTGCCTATGAGCAAATCTTTGTAGTTGTTTTTTCTGTTGATGGCCGTCAATCGCAGTTCATAGAGATAAATGTGTATTATGAACAGTGTCCATCAGATACACTCACAGATACACTGCCCAAACACACTTTCACATTTGGGGGGAGGGGGTCTTGAGCTCTCGCCCCC
>SZWC01006580.1:98987-135307 GCA_023375785.1 Penium margaritaceum
GGGGGGGGGGGGAGGACGTGCTTAAGGTTTTGCTTCGTGTTCTTTCGAATGACAGGTATTCATGGGACAATGTGCGTACGAGGCAAAACTTGCAGTTTGTGTTTGAAAGAGTCCGTGGATGTACGTAGATCGACGGCGACAGGAATTTCGGAACATTTTCTCAAGAAGTACACTTGTGTATTACTAACAGTTTCCATCAGATACACTCACAGATACACTGCCCCAATACACTGTCACATTCCAGGGGGGGATTGAGAGGATCTTGAGCTCTCGCTGCCCCCCCTCCCCCCCCAGTCAAAGGTGTATGGCGACAGTGTATTGGGAAGTGTATATGAACGGGAGTTGACTAAATACACAAGTGAAAAAATACATAAGTGTACATTATCGCACGCTTGTACCATACACTCCCCAATACACTCCCCCAATACACTCGACGTGTTCTGGGGGAGAGGGGGGGGGGGGGGATGGACGTGCCTCAGGTTTTGCTTTGTGTTCTTTCGAATGACAGGTATTCATGGGACAATGTGCGTACAAGGAAAAACTTGCAGTTTGTGTTTGAAAGAGTCCGTTGATGTACGTAGATCGACAACGACAGGAATTTTGGAACATTTTCTCAAGAAATACACTTGTGTATTACTAACAGTGTCTATCAGATACACTCACAGATACACTGCCCCAATAAAATTTCACATTTTGGGGGTGGGGAGGTGGGGACAACTCGCACCTCCCCCTCTGAAGTTGTAGTGTATTGTGGGAGGTTTATCGGGTGCTACACTAGTGTCTACGGAGGGGGGTCCTTTTCTTACACAAGTGTATGAATACACTTTTGTACATTTTCTATCGCAAGCAAGATACTCTCCACAATACACTCCCCCAATACACTCACGGTGTCTTGGGGGGAGGGACAATCGACTTTGAGCGAATCACGCTCGCGGCACTTGCGGACTTTAGAAGAATGATTGCAGGCCGTTTTCTCCTACGAAGATTGAAATCTATTTCGTTTCTAGAACTTGATCACATGCTGTGTTGGAAAAGTATACCCTTACGATATTCAGAAGACCCAAATAGGTGTCCCAACAAACCATTGAATATGTTTTTTAACTAACTTAGAAAAATAAACTGCAATTCACTGTAAATGTTTGTAAATTCTCTTGAAATAAGATTACATTTGTTCACTAAGAAATTAGCGATGTAATAAGTGTATACATGCTACTTAACTTCTGAGAAGTGAAGATAATGGAGGAGTAGTATACATAGGTAATGAAGTGTATGAAGGAGGGGTGATCAACCATAACTCCATGTTTGACTCCGTCTGTGGCGCATACGTTTGAACTCTCAAATCCAAAACTCAACCAGGCATGCTTCCTAGTCGTGAATCTCGGTCTTGGTGTGTATGCACCATGACTGAGACGCCCAAGAGCCCACGCCATGGTATGCTTTGATGCTCAGACTTGCATACCGCCTAGCTGTAAGGCAAGATTCACCGTTGAAGTCAACCTCAAACACCCATGTCACAATCGCCATCTCAGCACCACCATCTCCATCACCGTGGAATCCTCCTCCCCTCCATTCAAGGTGGACATCACGACCTTCTTCCATCCTGTTTCTTCTGAGAATTACAAGGAACAACTGCATCATAACATCATTGTCAATATCCAAGCATTTTCATGGGCAACCATGTTGCCATCGTTGCATGTGGTTTCCGCCACTCCTTGCTGTGAGCAACCAATTGTCCCCGACTTCAGCGATGACTCCGCGGCCATGGAAGTGGACATTGATGAGCTCAAAGATGATGAAAAAAATCTATCACCAGCAACACTTTCTGCATCAGCAACCCCCTCCAAGCACTAGTACCATGACTGGTTTGGCAAGGGGCACATGCGCATCATTCATGTTGTAGCTTTCGATGCAAATCATGAAACATATGGCAAGGTGCTGCGCTTCCTTTGCATGGCATATTGCTAGCCTGGTGAGTAATGCCCATATGACAAGCTGAGTGACGCCGTCATACTCCACTGGTATTGCCCATGTGAACTCCAAGAGTGCTTCCGCAAGCTGATGGAGGACAGCCCTGCAACACCAGTGAAGCCTGGAAAATCTTGCAACAACCACAAGCATGGCACACGCGGACAGCCAGGCTACTTTGCAAAGTACCCCGAGCCGAAGGCCAAGTTTTGATCACGTTGTACAGCAGGCATGGGCAAGATGCTCCCCTCGTCTCCACCTTCATCCACCAGGCAATGCTTTGAGTCATCCACAATGAGGCTGTAATGGAACTGGATGGCAAGCCGATTGAGTGGCTTTTCTCCCCACTTTTTCTTGTCGCCTCTTGTGGGGTGAGCTCAGGTGGGTGTGGCGCTGTGTGATGCCCGTGCCTCAACGCGTGCCTGCTGATTGGCGGCGACGTTGTGAGCAGGTTTTCCTATGAGCAACATTGTACATGAAGATGTACACCTTCCATGATCGGTTCATCATCAATGCAGACCACACGGGGGTCAGTTGGCCCCCTCCCCTGATGCAACCTATGCACCACTGGGGTTGAAACACGTCCCCATTTTTGGACGGGAAAACAAGCAGAGTATCACCACAGTTCTCACAATGAGCATGGAAGGAGAGATGATTCTCTGCCAGGTCATCTGGGATGGCTCAACTGAGCACTGCCACCCAGATTACATCCATGTGGACAAGGCGCTATGCTAGAACAGGTGGCAGTACACACACAACCCCAACCATTGGACAGACACGGGAGCAAAAAGGGAGTGGTTTTTTCATATCCTTCATCTGTGGCATGACTGCAAGTGTGCAGAGGTTGGGGTCGAGTATGGAAAAACCATGGTTCTCCTCATCCTTGATGCATGGAAACCCCATGCATCGGGGAAGTTTCAATCATGGTTGCTGAGCACTACCCGTGGGTCAAGCTTGTGTACATCCCCAGAGGATGCACAAGCAAGGTCCACCCCTGTGATGTTAGTGTACAAAAGCCCCTCACAGATAAGCGCAAGGAAGTGTATTAGACCTTCATGACGTACACCCGCCTTGACCAAGGCAACATCGACCTCAGCATGAAGATTGTCAAGGAGGTTGTAGCTGGCTTCTCCAAGCTTATCTTAGCCTTGTTCTGAGGCCTGAGGTCATCATGCGTGCATGGGCTACCACTAGCTTCTCAAATGTCATACATTGTGACTTCCAGGAATGTTAAGCGACGACATTGTGCTTTTTTGTGCAACCATGGAGAGAACGGTTTCAAACAAGACTTTCCTGACATCCTTGTCTCTTTGTAGAAATCCATGTACAATGTCATTCTAAAAAAATAAAATGCTCGTACATGTCTGTTGAATCCACCCCTGCTTTCCATTTGTCGACGTCTTGTGCTTGGTGTTAACTGCGGTGACATCCATGGTCAATGTCGAGGACACAACGGCACGCATAGGTGACTGGGCACATACCCTGCAAAGAATAAAACAGAATGTTATATGGCCTTTGTAATCGTTGTGATTCAAGCTCCTTAATGAAAGTCGTCATTAGATTTTGTATAATGGTGTCCAGAGCTTGCTGGAGGTTTTCTTCTCCGCGTCACTCTGGGAGCAATCGTCATCAACGACCCATGTAGGGAGACTCAAATATTTTGAGTCTTCAGAGGCCCATTTCCAAATTTACCTCACCCCCTTGTTCTAGGTCCCAAATGAGGAGAATATGACCTCAAACTCGTGAGTTTGCACAAGGTTTCCAGTTTCAAAACACAAAGTTCATGCTAAACAGACTGCAGTTTCATATTTGATGCATCGGCATGAAATCTTTGTGTGCAAGGCACGTTTGGCAATCTCGCGCCAACGTTTTTGCAAATCTCTTACTCTTGCTTTTTGGTCCTATCCATAGTCCTCCCTCTCTCTTGCTGGTGAGGAGGATGAGTGAGGGCGAGGGCACGAGGTCATGGGTATTTCCCTTGAGGCCCTCGTGGCCTCCCGGCCACCGATCAATCCATCAGGTAGATCGGATGCTGGTTGCTGGCTACTGGGTGGCCGGCCGGTCACATGACAGACAGCCGGCAATCCACCCTGCCGGCCGCCAGCTGGCTGGTGGCCAGAAAGTGGCTGGCCACCGGACAGCCCTCGCTATTGCGAGGGGTGGTTGCAAACCACCCCTTCGCTTTTGTGAGGTGGGAGGGTCGAACTGGGCCTCCCGCTGCATTGTTTCCCAAAGATTATGAATCATCTGGTTCATGTCCAACAAGCAGGAGTGCTAGATAGTGACACGTCAATATCTTCAAAGAAAACTATTACTTTCAATCAGCAGCCAAAAATGAACACATGCATACAAATTTAATGTAAGCTGCAGCACATCGGTCATCATGGCCAGCGGTCTTCCCCCTTTAGGTTGGAGAATCCGCAAAACAACCACGTCGGGCATCCCCATCCTCGTATGGTCTCTCTCCTCCTAAGATGGTACCCCCTATGGCATTTCTGTTACTGTTGCAGCTGGTCGCGGATTATTTTTTGCTCTGTAGCCACCGGAATTTTTGTGGAGTTCTTTGCAAGGTCTATCCTGCTATGCTACCACTACGTCGGTTGTTACTCCAGCTCCAGCACGAAAGCTGCCGTTAGAGTTCACCGAACGGCTTTGAGAGCTTGCTGGAAGGGTTTTCTCCTCCATGTCACTCTAGGAGTAACTTTCATCAACGACCCGTTCAGGGAGACTCGAGTATTTTGAGTCTCCCAAGGCCCATTTCTGTTTCTACCTTGCTCCTTCCTTATGGGTCCCAAACAAGGGGATATTACCACGAACTCGTAAGTTTGCATGAGTTTATGGGTTCCAAACTCCAATTTTGCACTAAAAGATACATGGTTTAGTGTTTAGGATTTATGGTTCAAGGAGTGGTTTGCCACTGGCTAGCCCTTGCTACAGCAAAGGGTGACTGTGAACCAGCTCCTCGCTGTTGGAAGGTGGGAGGGCTGAACCGACCCTCCTGTTACAGCCTAGAACCTAATTGCATGAAAATAGATGAAACCACCAGTAATGACACACCAAAACAGAAAAAAACCGATGAAACAATACTTAAAAAACCTTTTGTGTAGCAGTACAGCATATCTCGCAACACAACGGGATGCCACTTGAATAAGGGGGGAGGAGGATGTTCATTCAATAACGTACATGAGTCCCTAAACTTTGTGCAGTGCATGGCCATTTTTGTCCTTGTATTTATGGCCCAATGTGTGTCAACCTCATTTAATTGGAGCCTTTCAGCTGATGGAATTTGGCTACCAGCCCTGACCTCTGATGCTACATTCGGAAGGTCCTCTTAGGTTTGATCACTTTCCAGAATTATCCACTTAACTATTGTGACCCGCATCAATTTTTTGATTTTTTTTTTTCAAATTCTTGAGGAACATATACTTTTACAGAGAGGTACATACACATAACCAGAGTTTTCAGAATTTATGGTGAGTGCTCTTGAAGCAGTATGTCTTGACGTGGCGTCACACGCACCGCTCGACTCTAGCAGCAAAGATCCCAGATAGATTTCATCCTTCATAATCTTTTGTATGTTTGCGTTCAACAGTCCCAGAAGTTGTCACAAGTGTACACTTATCATTAAATCGAAATCAATGAAGTGTCCCCATTCCTTGCATCTTCCCTAACTTCTCATTGTGAACCATCCATGTTTGGCTCTATCTAACATGGACCCCCTTGTTGAAAAGTGGACACTTGGTTCTTCTCTCATGGAGATGAGAAGTTTTGGTGATCAATTCCTAATCAGTGACTAACTTGCACACAAATATTTCCAAAGGCAAGAAAAATCAGTTCTGCCCGTTGTATTTTTTCCTAGGTTGCTTTTACGTGACGCCCCAAGATCCCATCTACCGTAGACTTGTAGTATTTTCATCGGATATCCAGTTACTTTGGACTTCCACAAAAACCTTTTTTCCACGTGCAAAAATGTTTTGAGATTAAACTCCTCCTCCATTGTAAGAAAATCTCTCAGGCCCCGCTACCCCATGGCCTGGGAAGTGACCGAACCTTAATAAAGCCCACAACCCTTGAATGTTCTGTGTTATTTCCATGGCGTACACAAATCCCTGAACTCTGCAAACGGGTGTTTATGTCCTTACATGTGTGGCCCACCGCGCCTCAACCTCAGGATTCTTACGATGATCAACGGAGGGAATTTTAGCCACCTGTTCTGACCTCTGGTCTTCCTTTCTATAAGGTTCTGACAACTTCGACCACTTTCCAGAATGCTCAACAGAAGAATGAATGCTCAAGTATGGATTCGTCAAACTGTTTCGATATCTTGATACTACTCGGTTGACTTCTTGACTGCACTAGAATTTTACAAAACTGCACCTCAATATTCTTGAGGTCCCCTGACTTCTCAATTGAGCTCCTCAAAGCAGCCACTCACGGTGCGACCTCAAACGCATCACTCGGCTCGAGTGCCGAAGACCCAACATATGCCTCACTGTGATTCTCGTCATTGTACATATGTGCTCAAATGTTTTTAGACGTGTCATCAAATTACCCTTATTTCTTACCAATCATCCATTTTTCCTAAATCCTCACATCGTCTTCAGCTCCGCACCTCATCCCTGTGAACTACATATGTTCTGCCAGGTGCAACACTTGGTAACAGAGCATAGTGACACTGGAGGGGCAGCCAACGCATTAACTACCTGACAACAACCTTGCACAATTCTACAGAGCATCTCCACTTTTTAGAAGATTGCGGACCTTGCAACAACAACAGTGAACGGAGCGAGCGCACCCGGTAATGAACAGCCATAACCGACTAATACTCCAGCAGTGGAAGATCAGCAACACGTGAATAATGTGAGAATCTTACTGTACAGCCATGGAAACAAACGGCTCTGAAAATGGTGGATCCTAGGCCATGCTGGGTTCAAAATTCCATGGTGGCAACAACAGAAAAGGTACAAGTCCTCTAGTCACAGTTCAGCCTAGTACTAGGGGTGAGGTCGCTAGTCGTCCTCACCCGACACTCCGGCGAGCTTCGCTCACCGGCGAGCATGCTCGCTCAAGGGCGAAAGCCCTCAACAGCCCAAACAGGGATGCGGGCAATTTTGCACACCCCAGATGGGGCATGCCATATGTAACCTGTGAAGTGACATAATCTATGCCTAACCAAAGACAAAGTTGCAGGTCCAACGTAGGTCTCTCAAGTTAAAGCAAGCAATGGGAAGTTACGGTTAGAAGAATGAAATAGGTTAAAAAACCCAAGCACACAGTAAGCGCGTCAAGCCCGGATTGTGAAGGAGATGGGTCATGCGGTGAGGATGGAGGCAACCACCTCCATGGAGGATTATGATTGCGTGCCTTCATGGTGCATCGCCTCCACTCGTACTAGCATGCCCTGCGTACTCACGGCCACCACAAGAGGGGGAATATGTACTTTAGGAGATTAACTGGGCTGCATGACCGTTGCATTCCCTTGGACAGGAGTGCAGCGGGTATGCAACCCAGCTGTTGTGGCTGAAGCAGGAGAGATGAAGATGATAGAGCCTTGGTAAGGAAATCTTCCAGCTGTGCCTTCCCACTGATGGCACGCACTGCCACAGTCCCAACATCCACTGCCTCTCGGAAAAAATGATGTTTGACACTTATATGCTTTGTGCATGGATGCAATACACCAGCATTCGCTGTAATGCAATGTGTGGTTGAGCTGTCACTGTACACGGGTACAGCAGTTGTGTGCACGCCAAGTTCTTCAGGCAGTCATGCAAGCTAGATCCCCTCACATGCTGCTTCACCCAATGCCATGTATTCAGCCTCAGCCACACTGCATGCTACACAAGACTGTTTTGCACTCCACCAGGACACAACAGTTTCCCAAACACAAAACACATAGCTGCCCTGACTGCGAGCTGCATGATCACGCGCATAATTACTGTCACAGTAAACATCCAGAACAGGACCGGTGGCAGGGACAAGCACGAGACCTAGAGCAGCAGTGTTCAGCACATAGCGCAATAGCCTCAGCACGGCTTTCTGGTGTGTACTGCATGGTTGCTGACTGAACTGAGCGAGCACATTGACTGCACATGCTATGTCAGGACATGTAATTGAGGCAAGATATGAGAGGCTGCCAGTGATCTGTCTATAGAGTGTATGATCTGTGTCAGGGCCATGTTCCGTGGTACGTGCATCCAACAGATGAGCGTAGACATCAGGGCTCATGCAAGTGGTCTGTCCTGGAAGACGCTGTTCTAGGTGTTGAAAATTTGCAGTGAGTTGAGCAATGAAACGGCCTTGATGAAGTATCAGGGACCGTGTTGTGCAATCACATGTCATAGTCATGCCAAGGAAGTTCTGTGCCTCACCAAGATCTATCATTCTGTAGTGATCCATGAGCAGTGCTTTGACTTGTGCAATGAGTGTGAGGGAGGGAGTCCAGATCAGAAAATCAACCACATAGACCAAAAGTGCGACATGCAGACCTTTGTACCAACGTAAGAATAGTGAGGAGTCACACAGAATCTGTGTGAACCCGCCACTCTCCAAGGTGCTTCGGATCTCTTTGTTCCAACACCGAGGCGCTTGCTTTAAGCCATAGAGAGCCTTAAGCAAAAGCCATACCCCGTCTCTGCCGTCCTCAAGGCCCTCCGGTTGTTGCACATACAGTTCTTCTTCTGGTGGCCCATTCAAAAAGGCATTTTTGACATCCATTTGGTGGATTTCCCACTCCTCACATGCGGTAACTGTGAGTAATGTGCGGCTGGTCCCATACTTGCCCACAGGGGCATACGTGTTCGTGAAGTCCTGTCCCGAGACTTTATGGGAGCCTTTTGCCACAAGCCTGGACTTATACTTCTCAATTAGGCCTTTGAGGTTTGTCTTCAGTTTGGATACCCATTTGAAATCGATGGCCTTCTGGCCAGGTTGCAGAGGCACCAACTCAAGCACTTCATGATGGAGCAATACGTTCAGTTCTGCAACCATTGCTCTTTCCCATTCTACGGCATCTGAACGTCCCCTGGCTTCAGTCACGGTCAGTGGTTCCATTGCAGTGTGGTCCATTGCTGCCGTACTGACAGTATGGTAGAACTGTTTGAAGTCAACTCTGGGAAGATCACGCAGAGATCACCGTACAAGGACGGGTGGTGGTGTTTCCTCACTCTGCACCTCCACAAGGGTGCTCAGCTGCGTGAGGCCTGGCGGTACATGAGTGTCATTGGAATATGAGCCGGCCAAGTCTGGAGGTGAGAGTAGATCTCTTGGAACATGCTCAGCCATGTCCTTGTCCCTCTTTGGTTGAATCCTACAACCTGAACACAGGCATGAACACAGGTACACTCACATGTTCAGGGTAGTGCTCTCGCGAGGCAAGAGTAGGTACATGACGTCGCGTGCAAAAGGACTTATAGGGCATGCGTTTGAAGAAGGAGGCATCTCGACTCTCGACAAAGTAGTGGTTTGTCGGGTCCCAAAATCGCCATGCCTTGGAGGCATGGGAGACCCCGGCAAACACACTCCACCGACCACATGGACTTAGTTTGTTCTCTCGTTATGGTGGTGCGAACAACATACAGACCATTGCACCCCATACCCTGGCCGGCCTCAAGTTACCCTTCTCTTTGAACCAGCGTTCCTAGGGAGTGACAGACTTGGGCAGTGGCCCTTGTGGCACTCGATTCCATACCCAGGTGATGCATTTTACAGCCTCTTCCCAAAACCCAAATGACAGACCAGACTCGGTGAGCAGTGTGCATAACACATCACCAAGGATTCTGTGCCAATGTTGAGCCAATCCATTCCGTTGTGGCGTGTATGGGGCAGTGCTCTAGTGTTCGACTCCTCTCAATTTCATTTATGCTGTCAGTGTGCCAAAAAAATCTCCTCCTCTATCTGTTCTCAGCTTAAGTAGTGAACAACTAGTCTGTCTCTCAGCCAAAGGAATCCATTCAGCGATTGCAAACTGGGAATTTGCTGTAGTTTTCAGAAGAAAGGCCCCAAAAAGGCCCAGAAAGGCCCAACGACTGTAGTCATCAGTTACAGCCAAGACATACAGTGACCCATACTAGAGTGATGGCACTGGCATCGGTCTTGTCAGGTACACATGTATCAATGCCAGAGATTTAGTTGTTACACCGTATGACTTGGAGAAGGTTCACCCATGAGCCTCCCGTTCATGACACGTGTCGCTTTGAGACCGTGAGGACAGGCGCTGGGGAGCAGCCCATGAGCTGGGGTGTGTTTCAGTAAATTGGCGACTGTTTCAGTGTTGATGTGTGCAAGGTGACGATGGATGAGGTCAGTGTCTATTGCATCAGTGCTTGTGACAACATACGCTTGGGGGCGGGTCACTTGTGATTGAACAAAGGGGAACAAGGTGAGTTGGTACAGCATGTTAGTGTACAACGGTCCACCAGCAAGCAAGGCACCAGATGCATCAAACAGCATGCAGTGCTTCTTTTGGATAAGTGCAGACACATGGGCTTGCTGATCTAGTTGCCTTCCCAACAGCAAGTCCAATTTCAGTTGCAGCACATACAGGACGCCACTCAGCCACATATTCCCGCCTGGTACTTGAAGAGCCACCGTTCCCACACCTTCCACTGGCAACACTTCTCCAGACCCATTGTTCACACCCTCAACATCACATGTGGTATGCAATGTGACAAACAGCTGACGGTGCGGTGACACATGATGCAATGCGGCGGTGTCATACAACTATTCATTCATAGGCAACGCATGCAATGTGGTAGTGTGCATGCAACACAACCTCTGACCTGCTGGCTGTGGGCTGGCAGTCGGCTCAGGTGGATGGAGCTCCATTGGCGCGCTCCACCCTGGTCCGAGTGGAAGAGGAAAGGGCTCTTGTGGCTCGATCATCTCCGCGTACACCCTCTGCGCGCACACCGGAACAAGAGCTGATGCACTGACGTACGGAGACATGAAGGTAGGCTCCTGATACTGTTTCATAGGTGGAGTAGAGAAAGCTGGGTACATAGGCAACTGTAAGTTCCGTGGACCAAGAGTTGCCGCCCCGGTGCTCTAGGTCCAGCCGTAGCCTGAGTAGCCTATGCTGGAGGGTAAAGGTGCTCAATGGGATGTGACAACGACATGGGTGGCTGACGAACTGCTGGACGTGTCCGCTGCATAGAGGGAGTCACGATGAGTTGAAGAGACTGGCAGGCCTTCCAGTAGTGACCCGGCCACCATAGTAATTGCAGGTGCAGTTTCCTACTCCCTGGCTTCGGCCTCGCCCCCTGCCAGCTTGCCCGCCTCTGTCTCCTGCACCTCCCCTGCCTTCCTTGCCTCCTCCACTCAAACTATGGTGTGAGGGATGAGAGGTGTGCCTGCCCTGGTGCACAAATGCGCTTGCTGCTGCACCCTCATCTTCTTGTGCCTCGCCTCGTATGATATCTTCATAGTTGCGCAGCTCCTTGAACACCTCCGCCAGGTCTGTACTCTCGATGTTGGCGAATTTCAGCCTCTGAAGCAAATCGCACCGGAATTCCTTGTACGGCCCGCCAAGGTGTAAAAGAACAGGGTCCAACCACTCAAGGATGGAGCAGGAGGCACCAAAGTTGAGAATGTGGAGGCAAAGATCCACTGCAGCATCCCAATACTCAGCAATAGGGATGCCCAGTTTCGGGTGGATGTTTTGATGTTTCTCACACAGGGCGATCACTAGGGCCATCCCTTGCTCCCCCTTCTAACGGGCCAGATGCTTCCATTTACTGTGAGGTTGAGGATTGCCACTATGCGCATACGCGGGGTCCTCCCCTTTGCCTCCAAAGCAGAAATGTCCAAGGGCATACTGCTGGTCCTCTGGAAGCACGCGGACTAGAGCATTGAATTCTCTGAGGACTACTCGTGCGTCGGCATCGTCGGGCGGCAGAGCTAGGTAGTAATCCTCAAGGCCATGCTCTGCCCATGGAACAAAAACATCCTTCCATGAAAGAAAGTCACACACTCCTAATAGCGGCGACGTTAGGTGAATATGGGACTGATGCTTGCTCAACTCATTCCATGTCATACTGGTGGAGGTGGCGGTGGCACCGGCACCAACACCGGTGCTAACACCAATCTTTGCACCGGCTCCTCCATGTGTAGATTCAGCTGTACTCATGGCTCCTAGCTGGTTTCTTGGGATCTAAGGATGCTACCCATGTGCTGTGAGCCGCCCTATGCTTCCGAATAAAGTTTATGCAGCAATTTGCGAGGCCCACTTTGGGCTTAGTTTTATTCCGCGAGCCCAAAGTGTTGAATGATATGCACCTTGTCCACCGGCTCGCTGGCTGGCTGCACGGACAGACAAGGCATGCACTGCTCTATGGAGTACTTCCCCTTGTTCTAATCTGAGATAGGCTAGGAATGCACTGCCCATAATGGGTATGTTCCCTGGAGATCATCATAGGAAACACACCTTTGTGGCCTAGTTGGAACAGGCACCAGAGCTCATGGGTCGCGGGTTCAAACCTCGTGATGGCAGCAATCTTCTTTGTGGCCAAAAATGGGACAAGAAGCTTCTAGGAAGCTTATTAGAGCCTGCCTTGAGGATGACAGTTGGCGGTCTCAGGACGCGCCAAGTAGGACTGTAGGTTGACGTTCGCTCCTGCGGAGCCACTGCAAGCAGAAGCATTAGCAAAGTTGTACAAGTAAAAAAGCCTATACCCTACATGCATCCATTTACAGTTCTTGCCTTTGAGACTCCTCACAGAATGTCCAGCCAACGGTAGATACTAAAAACATTCATGCGGACTTCGTGAGGTTGCAAACTGAATGAACCTAAAGTGTAAATCCCTCATTCGAGGGTGATATGTTATCTTGGTTGAAATACCAAGAGCGGTTGGTGGCCTCCAATGTTGGGACCCGTTTTCTAGACCGTTCCTATCCGGCTCATTGACAATGGGTTATGGGCCCACACGTTTGGTTCTAAAGAACGCTTCCAATACCGACTCGCGTGAGGTCTTGCAGGGCACACAAAATAGGGATACAAAGATTGGACGTCTCCTCCATTGGCTCCATCGGCTTCTTCAGGTAGTATGCACACACGTGGTAGATTAGGGGACAAGGAATAGCTCTGTCCATGTTGGAAAAGACCCTTGAGCCCCAACGTGATGAAGCTCTATCCCTTTAGAATGTGGTACGGCCCCGGGTCTGTTTTCTCACGACGGTACCATCGCCTTAGGTGATCATCGGGGGGAGGGGTATGAAACGAAACCAACTACACCTTTGACAGCAGTCATATTCAACAGCTTCATCAGCCTCATCGACCTCAATGAAGCAGAGTAGCAGCAAAGCAGAGAAGACGAGCAACCACAAAAAATGGCGGATCCGACTCAAGCCCGCCTCAAGGCCGGTATATCCAAATTGACGGGGACAGGTTTTCCCTTGTGGAAATGGCAGTTTGGGATTGTCATGAACGTGCATGGCTAACTTGACATCCCAAAGGGGACCAAGACAGCACCCGTTGATGTGATGGGGTTACGCATGTGGCTGACCTTGTAGCATGGACAATGAAGAACAACATGGCTTTGACCATTCTTGTGACGTTCATCAACGAGACTCAACACTCCCACATCATAGGATGCACGTCGTCCGCCGAGGTCTACACAAACTCTCACGGGTGTATCAATCAAACGCCCTAGCAAAGCAACTCTTCATCTTCGAAAGGTTGATGTCATTGAGGGTGAGCGAAGGAGAATCAATACCCGCATTTTTGCATTCTTTTGACAACGTGCTTCAAGAGGTCTAGGAAATGGAATGGAAACTCGACTCCAACATGTGTGCCATGATCCTTCTCATGGCACTGTCAGAAAGCTTGGGGTCCTTGATCAACATACATGGCGCTTAAAAAGAAGCAAATCTGACATATGAGGCTATTGCCGAACACGTTCGCAACAATTCCATGCGATGTAGTGGCAGTGAGGCAAACATTTCAACCTATGCCTCTCACTTTGGTGGTCAAGGTGCAAGCTCCTGCTCTGGTCAAGGTAGCAGCGGAAGCGGTGGCGGTGGAGGGAAAGGCAATGGTGGCGGGAAGAGTTCCAATAAGCCCAGCAACTGTCACAACTGTGGCAAGGCTGGGCACTGGGCTAGGGACTACTGTAGTCCCTAGAAAGATTGCGGGAAAAAGGGTGGGAAGGAGAAGAAGGAGCTCACCAACATGATGCCTGAAGGGTTGCCCATGAAAGGGACAACACTTCTTAGGCTCGAGGTATTTGCCCTTGACTCGGGCACCAACCACCACTCCTCAAAAGAGAAGGGTGGATTTGTCTCCATGGCCAAATTTGACAGATGCATCAAGTGTGTAAATGGTGGCGTCGTCCAAGACATGGGGGAAGGGGATAAGGTGATCACGTTCAACGTGAATGGTGGTAAGAAGGAGGTCAATCCGCAAAAGGTGGTTTGTATTCGCTCCTTTGCCATGAACCTACTGTCAGTCTCACAAATTACCGACGACAACATGACCGTGGTATTCACAAACAAGGAAGCCGTGGCCCTAAAAAACAAGGACATCCAAATTTTGTACACCAAAGGCGACCTCATTCTTCAAGTTCTGAGAGTCAACAGCCTCTACGTGCTTCAAACCAAAGTCACCAAGGCGTTGGATGAGGGACTACCATGTGCCACTGAGATAGTGGCTCCAAGGCAAAAAGATGCACAGCCGGCGATCGTTGCGGCCACCACATCAACCAAGGACACAGACGCAGAGCTATGGCACCAGCGATTTGGCCACATGGCCAACAGCACGTTGTGAAAGATGTAAGAGCAAGAGCTGGTCCGCGGAATGGAAGGGTGCACCATGAAGCATAAAGAAGGGTGTATATTGTGTGAACCATGCCTCCAAGTGAAGGCAAAGAAGAAGCCGAGGTCAATGAGTGGAGAATTTCTTTGACCTGATCCAGAGTGACATGTGCCGACCCTTTCGCACAACGTCTAACAAAGAAATGATGTACTTTCTGACCTTCATCAATGTCCACAGCCGCAAGTTGTGGATCTACATTCTGCAAACCAAGGGGAGAGGTCAAGGAGAAGCTCATCGAGTTCATCGCCATGGTAGAGTGGCAAACGTCCAAGAGGTGAAGACGCTCCGAAGTGACAATGGGGGTGAGTACGAGGCATGCAGGCCTTGGCTCAAGCATCATGGCATCCGCGACAAGCAGACCACCCCTTACAATCACCAAAGCAATGACGTGGCCGAGACCATGAACTAGACCCTGCTTAGCATGGTGCAAAGCATGTTCTTCGACGCCAAGCTGCCATCTCGCTTTTGGACTGAAGCAACAACAATGGCCTACTACCTCTTGTACCTCACACCAGCAACCGCCTTGCAGAATTGTGGAAAGGAGCAGGACAAGCAACTAAAAGTCCCACAGGAAGCATGGTCGGGAAAGAAACCCAACGCCTCTCGTTTGAAGGTGTTTTGGTCAACTGCATGGGTGAAGATCTAGTCGGAGGAAGGTGGGGGCAAGCTGGACGCACGTTCAAAGAAGTGCGTCATGGTTGGGTAAGGCACGTTACACAAAGCCTATCAGCTTTTGGACCAAGCAACAGGCAAGCTTGTGAGGAGCCGCAAAGTCAAGTTTGACAAACGTATCATTGGAAAGGGAGAGCTGCTGGACCTGATCTTTGCTCCCAAGGCAGGAGAGTGGCGAGTGTTGCTTGAGTCTGGAGACCAAGCACCTGACAACTAGCTTGCTTTTCCATCAGGTGGTGGGAATGGGAGAGCAGGTGCGCAGGATGATGCATCACCTGACATGGAAGCGAATACCAAGGCATCCAGGGCTTCCAAGTCTAACGTGGAGTCCGACGACTCTTTCAACGACGGCGAAACACCACCACCTGCGGTAGCACCAGCAGTAGAGCAGGAAGCCGCACCAGTACCCGGGCGCAGTGTGCGACCAAAGAAAGCACCTTTGCGGTATCTCTGAGGACGATTGGACTGGCCTTGGCTGGTCGTGCATGGCTGAGGGAGAGCCATCCACAGTGCCGGAGGCGATGAACAGCCTAGATGCGACCAACCGGAAGGAGGCAGTGGACAGCAAGCTCGCATCCATCAATGAGAATGGCACGTGGGTGCTGGTGGATAGACCCGACAAGGCCCACGCAGTGGGACCCAAGTGGGTCCCTGAGTGAAGAAGAAACAAGATGGCAGAATCAAAAAGTTCAAGGCGAGGGTGGTGGCGAAGGGGTTTTTCCAGTGCCCGGGCTCCGAGTACGACGAGACGTTTGTGCCCGTCGTGACCATTGCCTCCATCCACTCTCTCCTTGCCATTGCAGCCACAAAGAACATGGAGATACACCAGATGGACGTCGCAACAGCTTTCCGTAATGGGAAACTTGACAAGGAAGTGTTGATGGAGGTGCCAGAAGGAGTCAAAGCTCCCGAGGGCAAGGTGTGCAAGTTGGTGAAAGTGCTCCATGGGCTGAAACATGCCCCAAGGATGTGGAACAAAGAGATGGAAGGTTTCATGACCGGTCTCTCCTTCGCGCATTGCCAGAATGACCCGAGCAGGTACGTGCACCATGATGGGAGAGGGCTGATGCTGGATGATCTGATCATCTGCTTGCCTTTGGTCGAGCTCCTGGATGAGCTGAACTCTGACCTCAGCAAAAGGTTCAAGATGAAGGACATGGTTCCTCTCAAGTACTACCTTGGGATCGCCATCCATCGCAATCGAGCAGTAGGCACCATCAAACTCAACCAAACCAAATACATCAATGAGGTACTGAATCGCTATCATATGGAAGACGACGACCTGTTGGTAACCCAATGACGACCAATACAAAGGTGAAGGCCTCCATGTCACCAAGCAACAAAGCAGAACAAAGGGAGATGCAAGACGACCCCTACCAGTCCGCCGTGGATATCATCATGTAGGCCATTGTAGGCTCGTCTGGACATCTGCTATGTTGTGGGACAAGTGAGCATGTGCGTGGCCAACCTAGGGCCACAACATTGGCAGGCATCTTGTGCTACCGGTAGTAGAAGCGTCACATGGGCCTCATCCTTGGAGGCCAAAAAGGTACGGAACCATTCCGGCTATAGTGCTACACCGACACCGACTAGGGAGGAAATCTTGACGAGCACAAATCCGCCTCTGGATACGTGTTCATCTTGAATGATGTTGTCGTCTCATGGGCCAATCGGAAGCAGGATTGTGTTTCCGTGTCCACAGTTGAAGCGGACTATGTTGCTTTGTCTGAGTTGTGCAAGGAGACTCAGTGGTTGCGCAGCTTGCTTAGAGAAATGACAGTGCCAAAGAAGGATGCTATGGTCTTACACGTGGACAACATGACCGCCACCCTGAATGGCTAAAGATAAGATTATCCCTCGGCAAACAAAGCATGTTGACATACGTAATCTCTACTCACGTGACCTGGTCGTGAAGAACATGGTGGACTTGTAGCATTGCGGAACCAAGAGCATGCTTGTTGACTGCATGGCCAAGCCACTAGAGAGTGACTTGCACTATGCTGGCATTCATGGTTTTGGTGTGAGAAGTGCGGTAGAGGAAGGGTGAGCCACAAGGCATTCATGGAGCTTAGTGAACAACAGATGGACAGAGGTGCATGGGAGAGAGTTGCTGAATGATATGCACCTTGTCTACTGGCTAGTTGGCTGGCTGCACGGACAGACAAGGCATGCACTACTGTATGGAGTACATCCCCTTGGTCTATTCTGAGATAGGCCAGGAATGCACTGCCCATAATGGGTATGTCCTCTGGAGATCATCATAGGAAACACACATTTGTGGCCTAGTTGAAACAGGCACTGGAGCTCATGGGTCGCGGTTTCAAACTGCGTGACGGCCGCAGTTTTCTTTGTGGCCCAAAATGGGACAGGAAGCTTCTAGGAAGCTTATTAGAGCCTGCCTTGAGGATGAAACTAGGCGGTCTCAGGACGCGCCACGTAGGACTGCAGGTTGACGTTGGCTCCTTCGGAGCCACTATGAGCAGAAGCATTAGCAAAGCTTTATAAGTATAAAAACCTGTACCCTGCATGCATCCATTTATAGTTCTTGCCTTTGAGACTCCTCACAGAGTGTCCAACCAAGGGTAGACACTAAAGACATTCATGCGGACTTCGTAAGGTTGTGAACTGAACGAACCTAAAGTATGGATCCCTCGTTCGAGGGTGATATGTCATCTTGGTTGCAATACTAAAAGCGGTAGAGGGCCTCCCATGTCGAGACCTGTTTTCTAGACAGTTGCTACTGGCGCATTGACACAAAGCTGGATAGGAACCTCCTATCTTGACCTAGGGACAGTTTCCAGGCCCCCTGGGACATGCTCAGACAAAGATAGGGGCGAGAGACCCCATGAGAGGTGTCTGTGGCACTGGGGCTCTCTCCCCTTGCCTCTTTTCACTCAACCATGGACAAGCCCCTTCTTCCGCCACCTCCACTAGTAGGGCGCGGGCTAGGGATGAGGTTTCGACGTCCATTGTGCCTCGTGCGGCCTGGTGTTGCGGTAGCCGCGTGGATCTACCTTCACACTCAACTTGGCCGTCAATGCTTTTGCTCAGTGCCAATTTTACACCCTACTCCCAGCCATCAAACAGGGCTCTGATACCATGAGAATCTTACTACAAAGCCATAGCAACAAATGGCTCTTAATGACGCTCTTCACATGAACCAAACAGCAGCAGCAGCTTTCATAGTGAATGGCACAGCACTGACAAACCCAGCGGCCAACCCGGTGACGGACCCCTCGGGATTGGCCAAATCATCCACCACCGCCATTGCCGCCAGGATGACACCTGGCACGATGGGAGGCAAAAGCCAAGAAGCTCATTTCAATAAAGATTTGTACCAGATGTTGCTGGAACTCAAGATCCTCAAAATCTATCTATTCCAACAAATCAACACGTTGATGGAGGAGCTTCAGAATTTCCGTGCGCGTGAATAGGTGCTCACCGAGAGGAATACTCAACTGTGGACAGAATTCCAGATTCTCACATCATTGACCGAAGGTTTTTTACCTATCAAGCAAACAAATCTGATGTGGTGCGACTCCTTCATACCACCAAAAACCTGGAAAGACTTTGTGCATGCTACATTTTCCTGCTTTGGAAAAATGAACGAGAAGTCTGATGCATGGTACATGATTCAATGCCTATGTCAGCAATCAAGTGTGACAGAGTACACGTGGCGAATTGCAAAATCATCACCTGCAGTGACCTCGCCCCGGGCGAACTCTGTTTCTACTACAACAACAGCCTCAAGAAATCACCATTTTTTACATCCAAGACGACCTTCTATGAAGGTAATGATCGCAGCGCCGAACGCATCGACAGCGCCAACTACAACGCTTTGATGTAGGAATCCAATACATGGCAACTACAAGGTCACATTTCCCATCCTGACAAAGGGACGTCAAAGTGAAGAAAACCTCATATCTGATGGAGACTTTTGCCATTGATCAACGCGATCAATGTCTCTTCTGGACTTGCAAGAGGCAGGGACACATCTTGTGCGACTGTTGAAAACAGGAGCAGCAAGCCAAAAAGGGAGAGGGGATTTGCAGAGAAAAAATGAGGAGTCGGGAATTGGTTAAGGACAGGAGTAGATGGCAAGGCTCTTGTCCGGTCTCAAGTTTTTTTGTGCAGACTGATTTTCCATCTCAGTGGCTCACAATATCGCAGATGGTGGTTTCTCAGATTGAAAAGTTTCACAAGAGATACGAGGATGACCAACCGTTATTACTACTCCAAGTAAAGCAAAGGGGTTGTCATCGTTGCAGAATGGTACCCGGCACTACTCGACGAAGGAACATCTGACAGTTTTGTAAGCACATCATGGCTCGGAAGCCGGGTTTAGTTTACCAAACCAGTGGTACTTGAAGGAAATCCTGTTCACAGACAACTTTACATCTGTTGACTTCATGAACCTCTTTGTGTGCAAATTGGAGATCTGCGCGACATAACAATTTTGAGGACTTATCCAATGAGCGACCACAAAATCATCCTCGGCGAGATTTCCTATACCATGAGATTCCGCAGATGGACTGGAGCAGAGGATCAGTCTAATTCAGCATTAATGGCAGAAAATGACATCTGTCTCTAGTCCAAAGACCCACAACGCAGCGGCAGTTAGGGGAAGAAACAGAGGTGGAGACAACATAGGAAGTTGCAGTATTCACAAAACACCAGCCGATATCTCTGGACGTGGCCAACAGATAGGTGCAACACAGAGCTCAAGCGTGGCTAGTCCACGTGGGGGCAGAGGAAGTGGACGAAGTTATAGCAGCTGAGGTGACTACATCGGCCTTAACATCTGAAAGGTTCGTAGTAGTTCTGGAGGGGTCTTCACCACATGTTGAGGAGTTAAAAGGGGTTTTCCTTTACAAACTACCCTGAAAAATTCCTGTGCAACAAAACTTTGACCACCAGATAGACCTAAAGCAGGGCAACAGAGAGATGGTTAAAGGGACCTATCGAATGAGCAACCACAAGCTGACCAAACTTAAGAAGCAGCTAGACGAGATGCTCGGTTAGGAGTTCATCTAGCCCTCCACGTCACCATACGCGGCACCTGTACTTTTTGTAGAAAAGAAAACCAAAGAGATGCAGATATGCATGGACTACCGAGTGCTGAATGACAGCACCATCAATAACCTCCACTCTCTTTTGCAAATAGATAAAAATTTTGACTGACTCCGTGAGGCCTGGATTTTCAGTAGAATCGACCTATGCTGCGGTCATCATCAGATCTTTGTGTTTGGTAATGACGTCCAGAAGATATCATTCATTACCAACTATGGGCAGTTCAAGTTCACGGTCATGTTGTTTGGACTCACAAATGCCCCTGCAACATTCACGACGATGATGAACAACATCTTTTGTCCGTACCTCAATGAATTCCTTGTTGTGTACCTTGACAAAATCTTGGTTTATAGCCGTACCTCGGAGGAGTACAATGGACATCTTCAAAAAGTTCTCAAAATTTTACAACAAGAGAGATTCTATACACAACTCTCAAAATACAGCTTTGGTCGCAATTCGATCGATTTTTAAGCAATGTCATCGGAGGTGGACGGATCACCATGGACCCAAAAAAGGTGTAGGCAGTCACTGATGGGCCAAAACCGACAAATGTTTGTGAAATCCAACTATTTCTGGGCTTCTACAACTACTACCTTAGCTTTGTAAAGGACTACCCCCGGTTGTTAGTGCCTCTCTATGATCTCACATCATGGCTTCCGTCGTGTCTGATCAAGAAATCAGAGCCATCCTCCTCCAAGATAATGGCGGTGGAGAACAACCGGTCTCATACATATCACAAAACCAAGACAGATTGGAACTCAACTACGTGGCACACAAGAAGGAAGTGCTGGCAGACGTGCATGCATTTAAAACATGGTTGTGCTACTTGGAATGTCGATGATACATCATCCGTACCAACCAGTACGGACGATACAGGTGGACACTTAAGTGAGGGCAAGACACTCAAGAAGTTGCTGAAAAACCACTGGTGGGAGAAGATGCACACTGATGTGGCAGCCTTCTGCAAGTCATGCGACACATGTCAACGACAAAAATCTTGATGCACAAGGCCACCAAGACTACTCCAACCACTCTCTCTTCTGACGGAGCCGTAGGTCGACAGCATGGAATTCGTGATGGGACTAAGCCCGCCACTCTTGAGGGCTACAGCGCCATCCTCGTGGTGGTGGAAAGATTTTGAAAATCATCGCATTTCATCCCAAAAAGAACCAGCGTCACCTTGAAAGGGACAATGCGGTTATTCTTGAACCAGGTTGTACTGCCGCATGGTGTGCCACGTACCATCATCAGTAACAGAGACGACCACTTCACTAGTTGTTTCTCACATGAATTGATGACGCGTTCCGGTACTCAGATCCAGCTATCAACAGCCTTCCATCCTCAAACCGATGGGCAAACCAAGCGCACCACTCAGACACTCGAACAACTTGTCCGCCGTTTATGCGAGCCGCACAACACTGATTGGGTAGCCAAAATGCCGACCGCCGAACTGGCATACAACTCCGTTACTTCTACCGCTACTGGTAGAATTTAGTTTGAAGTGGTCTGCGGCAAACTTCCCACCACATGGGCAAGATTTCAATGCCACAGCAACATACCTGAAGTTTACATCCACCGATGGGATTTCTCCACAGTTTGGGAGAAAACACGACAAATCGTGGCTGACTAACATTACAGTGATTACGTGTCCAGCGCCGAGGATTGCGTCTTGCTCAGCTCGGCGAACATCAAACTCTGCAGATGAGACTTCATGAAGCTCAAACCCTGGTTTTTGGGACCATTTGAGATCAAGCAAATGCGAATCCCTATTGTCACTCACTTGTCCTCCACATCAGGAAGCTCAAGCACTATTGGAACCTTAGCAAGAATATCCCTGGAAGAGACGCTGCACCTCCACCTCCTCTTCAAACACGCGAGGATACAACGAACGTGATTGAAGACATGCTTTGACATCAACAACATGGCAAAAAAACTGAGTCTTTGGTCAAGTGGCACGGTTGTGACGTCGTACACACCAGCTCGGAGCCCTACGAGAGCCCCTAGTTGTCGATCATCTCATCGACAGGTATTACAGTTGTCATTGCCCTATGTTTGTTTATGCGCTTGGACGTTTCGACAAAAAAGGGAGGGGGGGGGGGGAGGAGGAGTGTTAAGTCCTTGATGTACACGAGGCCCTGAATTCCACAAGTGGGCAATTTTCCCTTACATTTGTGGCCTACAGCGTGTCAAAAATCGAGATTTTAAAGCCGATTTGTTGAGGGCATTTTGGCCACCTGCCCTGACCTCCGGTGTGCCATTCCAAAAGGTTCTGAAAAATGGTTAAAAAAAAAAGAATCACGAATCACCGATGTTTTGATACTGTTCGGTTGAAATCTTGATGCAATTGTACTTGATTAATGTGTGCCTCAATATTCTTGAAGCCCGCGGACTTCTTGGCGGAGCTTCTCGAAGAAGCCAGAAATTGCACGACATCGCACATGTCGCTTGATTTGAGCGCAGAAGACCCAACACATGCCTCATTGTGATGCTCGTCATTGTATGCATGTCTTGAATCATTCAACACTTGCTACCAAAGTATACTTACTACTTGATTTAAACTATCCACTTGTCCCAATTCCTCGAATCATCTTTTGCTCTGCATCACATACTTGTGAACCCCCTAAGTTCCGCTATGCGTAACATTACGATGGGGATTTGCAAAAAGTGATTTTTTTGGGAATTTCAAGGGATTTTCTGGGTATGAGCTGTAATTGTGATGAAATAGGTTTGAGAAGTTAAAAACAAAACCTTATGCTGGTAGATGGTGTAGCGCTTTGGTGTAAGTATGGGGGCGCTCTATTTCTTAATCGAAACAAAAACACAAATGAATGTCTGTGATTTTAAGAAAAGTCAAAAACGTGTTCACTTTCTATAAGAAAATACTTAAAGTGCCAATTTTCTGCGCATTGTTTCACAAATTTGGTATCTAATGCACGGTTAGTCCATTTTTTCATGTTTTGGGTAGAGTATGTTTTATACCAGGCGAACACGAGTCCCTAATCTTGCCGAGTGGGCATTTTTGTTATTACACAAACAGCCAATCATGTCACGAGACCGTGATGTTCACTTCAAAGGTCAAGGGAAAACCAAACAACTGTCCCCACTCTCAGTGAATCTTCCCGAACCTTCTGACAACTTCGACCACTCTTGCAAATCTACGACAGAAGTATCACAATCTTTCATTCAACTTCTCGACGCAATGAGACGAATCTGGATTTACAAAGATGCATCTTGAATCCTCACCGTTGATTCTTGACGCTCTCCAATTTCTTGACGGACCTTCTTGAATCCGACCGGTCACGATGCGACTCCGCACGCGTCGCTCGACAATCCACCCAATGACAATGTCTCATTCGTAACTCGACACTTGTATATATGTGTCCGGTCATTTTGACACTTGTCAGCAAAGTACACTTACCGCTAATCATAGATTACTCAAGTGTCCCAAAGTCTAATAGTGATTTGCCTCGCAAATTCTATACGTTCATCATCTACGCTCCGTTTGGCATAACACTTGGTATCAGAGCACAGCGGTGCTGGAGCGGCATCCGACTACTTTACCAATCCAGAGGATTACCCCGCACAAGCTGTCAGCGCATCTTGCACGTCATGACTCCGCAGACTTTGTGACTACAACGTGAGGCAAGCAAGCGCAACTGACGACCAGCAGCAGGTCTTTGGCAATAACTTAGGCGATGGAGGAGCAGAACATGCCCATGCACGCAAACCTTGAAATGATAGCGAATGCTGGTGTGGCAGGCAACGCGACAGCTTGATGAACCCCTGCGGCTTCGACGACCAATCCAGTTGCGGACCCAGTGGCCGTAAACCAGCCGCCCCTACCAAAAGCCTCGACGACAATAGCAGGAATGAAATGTGGCAATGTACGACAGGCACGGATCAACGAGGAGTGGCAAACCGGATCTCTGCGCTCAAGGGGGTCAACAACCATCTGCTCCAACAGCTCAACGCCGCAATGGAGGCTCTTTGCAACCCAAGCGCATGTGAAGCAGTGCTCATCAAGAGGAATTCATAACTCTCGAGCGATCCCAAATTTTTTCCAGCCCCACAAGAACTGTTCGATCGTGCAAACTCAAAATGACCGTCGGTTTAGATGTGGCTGACAAGTTTGGAGGTGGACTTCACCTTTGCTGGAGTCAACTTCGATAAAAATGAAATTGGCCTCGCGGCCGCGCTTGTGCGTGGCACGGCACTTAGTTGGTGGTCCCACCTTAAGACCATGTGAGACCGGGGAGACGGGTGAGACATCATCAACGGCTAATGGCGCCCGTCTCATATCATCGACCGCAAGCGTTTTTTCAACCTTGGAGCAGATCAACCCACCATGGCAAGATGCGCTGACGCCACCAACCGAAGGGAATGAATTATCGCAAGTGATGCTTGCAAGTTTTGGATAACTGAACAAAAGTCCGATGTAGGGTACAAACTCTAGCGTCTCCATCAACAGTCCAACGTGGTAGAGTACATGCGGAGACTCTACGAGATTATCACGGGAGCAGACATTGCCCCCGACAAACTCTGTTTTCACTACAACAACGGCCTCAAGCAAGATATCCGACAGGAAGTCACCATTTCTGCATCCAAAACGACTTGTCGCAGATGACCACAGCAGCAAAAAGGATCGACAATGCCAAATACAATGCTCGGATCGAGGAATCCTATGACTGGCGACCTCCTAACCACAACTATTGTGGAATCGGAAAAAATTAGTCTGCAAACTCCTTGACTCTGATGGAAGTGGATGCCGTCGACTAGAGAGATACGTGAATATGCTACAACGGTAGAAATTTTGGGCACATCGCTCTCAACTTTTGGAGCAAGCAGTAGGCCAAACAGGGGCGGAAGCTGTAGAAAAATGAGTCATGAAACGGCAAAGGGCAGGAGTGAAAGGCGTAATTCTTGTCCCCACGGAGCGATCTGCACTGAATGATCGCACATCTAAACGGCCTACATTGTTGTACATGGCTTCTGGGATCGCAAAGTATGACAAGGGGTACGAGGATGACCAACTGGCAATGCTGCTGAATGTCCAGCACCGAGGATGCAAGAGTCGCAGAATGGTACAGGCACTATTGGATGGAGGAGCTTCACAGAACTTTGCAAGAAACGACATGGTTTGCAAGCTTGGTTTGCAGACCAAGCCAGGGATGTTTGAAGCAAAAGCCATCAACGGGAGACTATACATATGGAGACTCCAAGAACCACTATGACTACAAGTGGGTGATCTACGGTGAGGAGGCCTTATCCAATGAGCGATCACAAAATCATCCTCAGACGAGATTTCCAGTACCAGCACAATTCGCAGGTTGATTGGAACAACGACGATGTCCATGTGGATATCGACGGTGCCAAACGAAAACTTCCACGTGTAGGACGGAAGTTGACAACGGAAGCAGCAAAGGTGGAAGCAACAGAGGAAGCCGTGGTATCCGAAAAGTGACAACCTGTGTAGCAAGTACCGCTCAACGTGGCCAAGTACTGCATATGACGAGGAGCTCATGCGTGGCAAATACATCTTGAGCCAATGGAAGAAGTGGAACTGGCAGTAGTTGACTCATCATCAGCCTCATCGGCCTCATCGGCATCAACAAAGTTCGCGATGGTACTTGAAGTGTTTGCACCACTAATCCAGGAGTTTGCGAATATCTTACCCGACGAACTCCCAAGAATTTCATCTCTTCAACAAGACATTGTGTTAGCTATTGAGCTAACCACCTCTGGCAGAGAAGCCGCGAAACCGAAAAGCTCACAAAGGTTTTTAGGCCTTCTTCCTTTGTTGACATGTGTCATGCACCCCAAACTTAATCAGGCATACACTTCACCTTCAAGAGTACTAACGCCTTAGCATTACATCTCAAGAAGAGCTCAAGTCGTCAATACGCAAGAGAGCATCAAGCAAGGGTTGATTGATCAGCATGCAAGACAAGTCCTTTTATAGCTGTCTGTCNTCACCAATAGACTTGCACTGTGGGCTTGACACATAAGCATCCTAGTGTCAAGGTGACAGACCAACCATGTAGCGTCCAAGAAGCTACAGACTTTCTTTCTTGGAAGCTTCCACAGCAAACAAGATATGCATGGGGCCAGGATCGACCTCATGACCTCTCTTACGGCCAAATCAACAAAATGGCCAAGGTAACCACTCACCCACATGGTGTACTCACAGGTCATGTCTCACAAGAGACAGAGCATAGTTGAGTCACACTACAACGGATCTAGGGGTCATACCTCCACAAGGGGCAGAGCATTCCTGATCCGTCCTACAACACTGAACAAGGGGCAAAAACATTCAACAAATCTCTCCCTTGCACCTTGCATCAGTGACCATCATCATTCGTCATCACTTGCGTTGACCATGCCGACACCTTGCCTGCCCGCCTGGTGGAGATCCTTGTCCAGTGGCTTTGTAAGCATGTCAGCCCGGTTCAGCTTGGTGCCGACATACTCGAGCTCCACTGTCTGCTTGTAGACCAAGTCTCGAGCGTAGTGGTAGCGGATCTCGATGTGCTTTGTGCGCCTGGACAGGACGGGGTTCTTTGACATGTCAATGGCGCTCATGTTGTCAATCTTGATGACCGTCGCCGTTGCCTGTGGTGCCTTCATCTCGGATAGCAAGCTTCGTAGCCACTGCATCTCTTTACACACCTCAGCCAAGGCGATGTACTCAGCTTCAGCTGTTGACAAAGAGACACATTCCTGCTTGCGACTTGCCCAACTGACTGCACCTCCATTCAACGTACACACAAAGCCGGACGTAGATTTTCTGTCATCGATATTCCCTCCCCAATCAGCATCAGTGTAGCACATGAGACGGAGTGATGCGGATCCAGCGATGCCTCCAAACTGGAGCCCCACGTGCCGCGTCCCCTGAAGGTAGCGCATGATGCGCTTCACGGCTTGCCAGTGAAGTGGACCAGGATTGGCCACAAACCGGCTCACCTGCCCAACAGCATGGGCTATATCTGGTCGGGTGGCGACCATGGCATACATCAGACTGCCCACTGCAGACTGATATGGGATGCCCAGCATGTCAGTTTTCTCCGCTTTGTTGGATGGGGACATGGAGGTGGAGAGTTTGCACTCCGAGCTCATGGGTGTGCTGGCAGGTTTGCAATCTGCCATGTTGTATCGTCTGAGGATGGAGTCGATGTATTTTGTCTGGTTCAGGCTGATGGTACCTGCTGCTCTGTCGCGCTTGATTGCAATTCCAAGATAGAAGTCAAGAGGACCCATGTCCTTCATCTTGAATCTGCTACTCAGCTGCCCCTTGAGATCGTCTAGCAGCTGCGTTGAAGAGGAGCATAGAATCCGGTCATCAACGTACAAGGCGACCAACATAGTCCCTTTGTCACTCTCATGCACGTACATGCTAGGGTCATTGTCGCAGTGCATGAAGGACTCCTTGGCCATGAAGGTGGCCATCTCCTGGTACCAAAGTCTTGGCGCTTGTTTTAGCCCATAGAGTGCCTTCACCAATCTACACACCTTGCCCTGAGGAGCATCAACCCCCTCCGGAACCTCCATCAATACCTCCTTGTCAAGTTTGCCGTAAAGGAAGGCTGTCTTGCCATCCATCTGGTGGACCTCCATGTTCTCGGCAGCAGCAATGGCGAGCATTGACCGGATGGAGGCAAACGTCACAACTGGGGCACAGGTCTCATCGTACTCTGCGCCAGACCGTTGGGAGAACCCCTTTGCTACCACCCGTGCCTTGTACTTGTCTATCTTGCCATCCTGTTTCCTTTTTACTTTCAGCACCCACTTGGACCCCACAACGTGAGCCCCGGCAGGTCTGTCCACCAGCACCCATGTCCCATTCTCTTCAATGGAGCTGAGTTCACTGCAAATTGCTTCGTCCCACTCTGCTTTGTCAGGCCAAGTGAGTGCCTCTGCGACAGACGTTGGCTCCTCTTGAACCAAGAATGAATAGTTGAAGCCTGTCCATTCACCCCTATCTACGTCGTAATGCTGCCGAGGTACTTTGAGGCGTGAACTGCTCCTTGAACCTGCTGGCTGGTGCTGTTGATGTAGAGGCTGGAGGTCTGGTTCGTCGTTGATGATGGGAGAGGCATCATCCTCATGTTCCGGAGGATCGGATACGTCGGAATCAGAGTCTGATTCCTGCGAGTCATCTTCACGAGCTCCTCTCCCTGTTGCAGCACCTATCCCATGCCATTGTGCTGGTGCTTCATCTCCCTCTTCTAGGAGAGTGAGCCACTCTCCCTGTTCTGGAGCGTTCTCGAGTTCGAGATGCTCTCCCTTACTCAGAGACATTTCGTGGAAATCCACGTCTTTGCTGCGGATGCCCTTCTTGGCTCCTTGGTCCCACAGTCGATAGGCTTTGTGGGCGGTGTCGTAACCGATGAAAATGCACTTTCGTGCTCTTGCATCGAGCTTTCCAGGGCCCTCACCAGCCTGGACCTTGGCAAACCCGGTGCAACCGAACACCTTGAGATGGGAGGCGTCCGGCTTCCTGCCTGACCATGCTTCTTGAGGCGTCTTCAACTGCTGTGTCTGCTTCTTCTTGCCTCTCCTTCGCAGAGCTGCTGCAGGTGTGAGGTTCACAAGGTATGTAGCCGTACGTGCTGCTTCAGCCCAGAACCTAGGAGGAAGCTTGGCGTCAAAGAGCATGCACCTTGTCATGCCTAGGAGCGTCTGGTTCATCCTCTCTGCTACGCCGTTGCGTTGAGGTGAGTAGGGCGTAGTTTTCTGGTGTTCAATCCCCTGTGTCTTGAGCCACTCCCTGCAAGCTTCGTACTCTCCCCCATTGTCCGTCCTGAATGCCTTCACCTTCTTTCCACTCTGTCGCTCAACCATAGCGACAAAGGCCTGTAGATTCTCCTTCACCTCACTTTTCTTTTTGAGAAAGTATATCCAGACTTTGCGGCTGTTGTCGTCGATGCAGGTGAGGAAATATCGGCTGCCTCCATTTGATGGTATGCGAAAGGGACCACATACGTCAGAGTGGACAAGATCAAGAGGTGCGAGAGTACGCGTTCCATTGCGCTTGAAGGGTTTCCTTTTTGCCTTGCCTTGAAGGCATGGCTCACACATGATCTCCGCTCCCTCCACCTCATCACCTAGCTTCATCCCACGCACTAGCTCCTGCTTTCCCATGAGCTCCAATGTGCGATGAGCCACGTGTCCAAAGCGCCTGTGCCACAGGTTCTTGGAGGATGTGCACAGGTTAGAATGAACAGCCCCGGTGGCTGCATTTGCTTGCGGTTTTGTTGCCGAATCATCTGCTTCCACTGCTTCCGCTGCTCCAACATGTCCTTCCTCATCTGAGTCTGCATCNACGCGTTCCATTGCGCTTGAAGGGTTTCCTTTTTGCCTTGCCTTGAAGGCATGGCTCACACATGATCTCCGCTCCCTCCACCTCATCACCTAGCTCCATCCCACGCACTAGCTCCTGCTTTCCCATGAGCTCCAATGTGCGATGAGCCACGTGTCCAAAGCGCCTGTACCACAGGTTCTTGGAGGATGTGCACAGGTTAGAATGAACAGTCCCGGTGGCTGCATTTGCTTGCGGTTTTGTTGCCGAATCATTTGCTTCCACTGCTTCCGCTGCTCCAACATGTCCTTCCTCATCTGAGTCTGCATCGCTGCTCTCCTCATCATCACTTTCGGCCAAAGATTCAGCCGTTGAAGTTGTCGTTTTGGTCTACAAGACGTAGAGTCCATCAACGCGAGGAACGTGTGCGACAACCTTCTTGGAAGAGTAGGAAATGTTGATGTCCTTGGTGGGAACTATCACTACTTCCTTCTCTATAAAGACCACTGTCATCCCATGGTCAGTTATCTTAGAGACGGAGAGCAGGTTGGCTGTGAAGGAGGGCAAGTAGACCACCCCCTCTAGCTTGAGGTCGGAAACTCCACCGTTGACACCCACTGTGACCAGCTTGTCACCAATCCCCTCAGCTGCCTCAACCTTGCCGTTGGCGACTCTGAAGTTCTTGTTACACGGAGCAAGAGAGATGAAGTCTNTTCCGGCAGCGTCATCAGAAAGATCATGGCCTGCATGTCGGATTTCAGGTCCCAACCCATGCCGGTGGCTTGTTGCAAGAGCGTCTCAAACTTCTGCATGAAGGCGGAGACATCCTCCCCTTCACCAAGCCTCATGCTGATGAGGTTTTGTAGAATGAAGAGACGGTTGGCAAGTGAGGAGGACTGAAACACCTTGCCGAGTATGGCGTATGCCGCGGCTGCCACTGTACAACCGCTGATGTGTGAAAGGACTGAGGGTTGTATGGAGGACACAAGAATGGCGAGAGCCTTCTTGTTGAGCTTGACCCATGCCACAAGGTCAGCACCCTCCTCCTTTGGTGCTGGGATACTTCCATCAAAATATCCTAGCAGATCTTTGTCATCCATGATGATCTCAAACGGCCACTTCCAGAGTGCAAACCCCTCTCCATCAAACTTGAGGATGGGCGAATCATTCCCTGGTTCCCCTGTCCCTGCCATCCCCACAACTACAACTGCTTTAGCTGCTGCACCTGTTGTTGATGCCGATGAACCTGTGTTTGAGGCCGCTGTAGGCTGTTGGTGAAAAGAGGAAACTGCTTCCCCTGTTACTGTTGGCCGTTGCAAGCAGATGTAGGCTGATGTAGGCTGATGTAGGCTGATGTCATCTCCCAAGGTAGAAAGGTGCAGATGTGTTGCATTCCCCTCCTGCTGATATTGCCCTACAAACAGAGAAGTTGGGTGAGAGCGAAGGCGCTCTCACTGCTTGTGACCTTAGCGGTTGCGTGCGTGAAACTTCCCTAACCAGAGGAGTGGGCCCATAACCCTTTGTTAGCTATTGAGCTAACCACCTCTGGCAGAGAAGCCGCGAAACCGAAAAGCTCACAAAGGTTTTTAGGCCTTCTTCCTTTGTTGACATGTGTCATGCACCCCAAACTTAATCATGCATACACTTCACCTTCAAGAGTACTAACGCCTTAGCATTACATCTGAAGAAGAGCTCAAGTCGTCAATACGCAAGAGAGCATCAAGCAAGGGTTGATTGATCAGCATGCAAGACAAGTCCTTTTATAGCTGTCTGTCCAGTCCTAGAACTCAAAAGCACATTCCTGGGAAGTGGCCTGAACCAACCACGTCACCAATAGACTTGCACTGTGGGCTTGACACATAAGCATCCTAGTGTCAAGGTGACAGACCAACCATGTAGCGTCCAAGAAGCTACGAACTTTCTTTCTTGGAAGCTTCCACAGAAAACAAGATATGCATGGGGCCAGGATTGACCTCATGACCTCTCAGTTGGCCAAATCAACAAAATGGCCAAGGTAACCACTCACCCACATGGTGTACTCACAGGTCATATCTCACAAGAGACAGAGCATAGTTGAGTCACACTACAACGGATCTAGGGGTCATACCTCCACAAGGGGCAGAGCATTCCTGATCCGTCCTACAACACTGAACAAGGGGCAAAAACATTCAACACATTGACCATCGCATCAAGCTGATTCCGAGCAGCCAACCTACAGTTTGAGGGGCCTATTGGATGAGCGATCACGAGCTGACCGAGCTGAAAATGCAACTCGACGAGATACTCGGTGGGTTCATCCCCCCATCCACATCACCATATGTTGCACCCGCACTATTCGAAAAAAGAAAACTGGTGTGCTATGGATGTGCGTGGATTATTGGGCATTGAATGACGCTACCATGAAGAACCGCTTCATTATTCCTCGAGCTGACAAGCTTTTTTACCAAATCTGAGATGCCCAAGTTTTCAGCAATATCGACTTTCGCAGCGGTTATCACCAGATACATGTGGCAGGCACCGACATCAAGAAGACGGTGTTCTGAACTCGATATGGGTATTTCGAGATCACGGTAATGCCCTTTGGACTGATGAATGCCCCGGCAACGTTCATGGCGGTAATGAATAACATGTTCTGACCATACCTTGATGATTGTGTAGTGGTGTACCTCAACGTTGTTCTGGTGCATAGCCGCACCCCGAAGGAGTACGATGGACATCTTTCAAAAGTCCTCAAAGTTTTGGAAATAGATAAATATGTCAAAAAACTCTCAAAATGCAACTTCGGTCATCGTTCGATTGAGTTTTTTGGCCACGTCATCCATGGTAGACAGATCAGCATGGATCCGAAAAAAAGTGGCAGCAGTTGTTGATTGGCCAACGCCGACTAACGTTCAAGAAATTCAAGTTTTTCTCGGCTTCTGCAATTTCTACTGGTGTCAGTGATTGTTCGGGATTACACCCAGGTGTCAGTGCCTCTTTCTGACCTCACTCGAAAAGAAAACGAGTGGTGGTGGGAAGACAACAAACAAGAAATGTTCACCGCTTTGCAGAGCGCAGTGACCTCGGCGCCAACCTTACGATTAGCCGATCAAATGGTTGACGATGTCATGGCCACAAATGCGTTAGAACAAGCCATTGGTGCAGTCATCCTACAAGACCATGGCATCGGCAAGCAGCCGGTCGCCCACGGAAAACTACGAGGACCGGGACTCAACTACACCGTGTATGAGAAAGCGATGTTGGCGGTCAAACATGCGTTCAAGACATGGCGGTGTTACCTGGAGTAACGCCAATACATTGTGCGCACCAACCACCATGTATTGAAATATTTAAAGATGCAGCCAAATCTCAGTCAACTTCAAACCCGATGAATGGAGTTCCTTGAATCTGGGTTTGACTACGATATTGAGAACCGGCCAGGCAACATCAATCCAGCGGATGCACTCAGCCGCTGAGCAGATTTAATGGTTGAGGTGGCAACGCTACAACTACAATGAGACCCGTTTCAAGTGGCTATTCTCACGAGGCTATGACCAGCACGGCGGGTACGGCAAGGAAAAATTCTGGTACGACGTACCATATTGGCGACGCCGTTTCACTCGCCAAGTGGTCGTTCCATCGAACAACGAACGTTGCCGTATACTGCTCAAAGAATTCCAATAAAAAAGGGCCAGGTGGACACTTCAGAGAGGACAAGACGCTGAAGAAGCTCGCAAAAAAACTATTGTTGGGACAAGATGAAATCCGTCATGGCCAACTTCTACAAAACCTGTGACACATGGCAGCGACATAAATCTCATCGCACACGACCACTCGGAATTCTGCAATCATTCCCTATTCAGACGGAACCATGGGCCAATATCTTGATGGACTTTGTCACGGGATCACCAGTCACACCCGAGGGATATGACACAATCCTTGTGGTCATTGACATGTTTTCCAAAACATCCCACTTCATTCCGACAACGACCACCGTCACTGTCGAGGGAGCAGCACGGCTGTTTCTAAACAATATTGTGCGGCTACACTGCGTACCAAGAACCATCATGAGCGACAGAGATGGTCAATTCAACAACCGTGTTTGGCGCAAAAGGATGACTCGTTACGACAGCAGAATTAAACTTTCAACGGTGTTTCATCCTCAAACCGACGGTCACACTGAGCGGACCAATCAGATGCTTGAACAACTTCTCCAAACACTATGCAAACCTCACGAGACGGATTGGGCACAAGAACTCCTGATAGCCAAAATCACACATAATTCGGCAGTTTCCACCGCAACGGATAAAGCTCTATTCAAAATGATGTATGGAAAGCTTCCCGCCACACCAGCTAGTCTACACAGTCGCAGCAACATTCCGGCAGTCAATGTTCAATGTTGAGATTTCTCCACCATCTGGGAGGAAACACGGTAGACACTCGCAAAGGCACAAGGAGCAATGAAGCGAGTAGCTGACTGACATTGCAGTGACGACGTATTTTCCACTGGCGACAAAGTCCTTCTTAGCTCGGCAAACATCAAAATTTGCGGGGCCAACTATTGAAAGTTCAAACCGTGATGATAGGGACCAAATGAGATTGAGCGCATGCAAACCCTTGTGGTTACACGACTCAGACTCCCTAACACTATGCATGTTCATCCGATGTTCCATATCAGCGGACTGGAGCACTACCGAGACCCCTGAAAAAAGAACTTCCCCGGAAGGGAAGTCCCCCCCCCCACCTCCAGCTCAAGTGGACGAGGACACAAAGAACATCATTGAGGACACATTCGGCCATCAGCAACAAGGTAAAACAACAGAATAACTTTTCAGGTGGCACGGCTATGACGCCGCGCATAACAGCTAGGAACCCTACGACAACCTGTCAGACATAGATCACCTAATTGACGACAATAATCGCCGTCAGCAGGCCACAACTGTACACGCGCTGGGACTTTGCGGCTAAAAGGGGGGGAAGTGTTACGTACCCAACATAAACGAGTCCCTAATCTTGCCAAGTGGGCATTTCTGTTATAACACAAACATCCCATCGTGTTGCGTGACTGCGATATTCACTAAGATGGTTGAGGGTGAATTGGCCAACTACCCCCGCCCTCAGTGAATCTTCCCGAACCTTCTGAAAACTTTGACCACTCTCGCAAATCTATGACAGAAGTATCACATCCTTTCAGTTGACTCATCAATGCACGGAGACGAATCTGGATTTATAAAGATGCATCTTGCATATTCACCGTTGATTCTCGAAGCCCCCCGACTTCTCGGCGGACCTTCTCGAATCCGACCACTCACGACACAACTCTGCAAGCGTCGCTCGACAATCGACCGAACGACCACGACTATGTCACATTCGTAACTTGACACTTGTATGTACATGTTCCATCATTTTGACACTTGTCATCGAAGTACACTTACCGCTAATTATGAATTGTTCAAGTAACCCAGATTCTAAATCGTGTTGTGCCTCCCAAATTCTACTTGTTCACCATCTACGCTCCGTTTGGCAGAACAGAGTAGTGAGCTTGCACAAAATGGTGGGGACCGAGGTGAATTCTTAAGGAAAGTGAGTAACTGGACAGGACCATGCTCAAAACGTGGGTGAAAGGGGATTATGCCGCTCTCCAAATCCAGCAGAGTGCGCTTTCACAACCGCGTTGCCCCTAGATGCGACAACGAAGGAAGAGACAGAATTGTCTCATCTACGGGCGGAGCACATCACTGAGTCCCCAACCTACATCAATGAGCTCTCAAAAGGTCATGATGCAGCCCAGGTCCCGATTCTCCTTAGCCTCCCCCGGGACACCCCTTTTGTTGACCTCCAAGCGCTCATCGCTCATACCATCCATCAAAACCCTACCACCATCGCCAGTCGGTTACGTCTCGTGCAACCCGCCGGGAGCAACAACACCAGCGAGACCCCAATCCGCATGAATGCCTAGCCTGCTCCCCAGGGCTCAACAGAACGCAGAGGTAGCACTTTGGCCCAGCAGTCCCTTCACGCCCCCCCCAGCTCCCCCCCACCCCCAACAACCCTTGAGGTACTTCTTCCCCTACACCTCCCCACGGATCCCCTCCCGTGCATGCCAGTCCCAAGCCGACATGCTCCTCTCTCCCCCTAGCATAACTCCCCTCTCCCTTTGCCCCACCCTGCCCCACCCCCCACATCCTTCCTGGTCATTTGCATGCATTCTCATGGGACGAAAGATCTGTACCTATGACCCCTCTCCTTCTTCCCTCAGCACACACCCTGCCTCCCCCTCCCTCGTCCACCTTTCCAGGCCCCACACCTCAGTTGCCTCAATTACCCCCCTCTTCAACTCCATGTTTCCCTTTGCATGTTGGAAACTAATTGCACACACCCCTACCCAAGATAAGGTTTCCAAAACGAAACTGCACTCTCGTGAACCACCTGGCCCTACCAACTTCCTTATCCCCCCTTCCAACTAAACACTATCCCACGTTTACCTCCTCATAATACCCCTATTCCTCCTACTGCTGCCCCCCCCCCCCCCCC
>SZWC01006581.1:90191-124405 GCA_023375785.1 Penium margaritaceum
GTCCCCCCCCCCCAAATCAGACAGAAACATCCCTTCATTTTCATTCGAACGACAGTGTTTTTTTTCCGTGAAAACTGCAGTCAAGATGTCGCAGACGCAACAAGTGACCTGCCGCAGCCACAACAGATTACTCCGCCAAACGAAAAATGGCCACGATAAGACCACACAAGAAAGAACGACAAGACAGTGTCAGGTAATCTATAACAAACATATCAATGAGAAGTGTATGTCACAATAGGGGTCACCTTCGAGGTGCCACCTTTCTTGGAAAAAGAAAGGGAACCTGTCCGGCTCCGCTATCGTGGGGTTTGGCTGGTGCCCAGGCAAGTAAAAAAACAAAACCCGAACCCCACAATGCAACGAGTGGTTTGCTTGAAGTTTGGGGGGGTTATTAAGGACATGCATGAGGGTTGGCAATGGCGAACTCTCAAACCCGTAGTTTCATGGGTTGAACCGTCGGGTTAGGGTGGGTGTCATGCTAAACAAAAGGGAACATGCCAGGCCCCGCTACCGTGGGGCTTGACAGGTGCCCTGGCAAGTAAAAAAATAAAACCCCAAACCCCTAATCAGAATTTTTATTCGTTCAAGTTTTTTTTAAGGATATGAGGACTTGAATGAATTTCAATGAAAGTTCCAGGGTATTATACATTAACGTTTCTGTGTATTTAGGATTTACATGAAACTTCCTCGAAGCATTCCTATTCATGGTAGCTCACTTCCTGGAAACATCCTCCACATATGTTCCAATTTTGTACACTAGCTTATCAGTGTGTAATTTTGGGGTGATTGACCATAAATGGTCTTAGCATTGTGTATGCTATCAATCGCATCATGTGCTCTTTATTTTTACATTAGCTCCATCTATTACATCAGTGACAACACCTACATCATTTGCAGCATCATCATTCAGAGCAAAAACTACATCTGTTGCATCAACATCATTTACAGCACCGGTAGCATCACCTGCATCAGTAGCACGAGCTACATCAGTAGCATCATCTCTACTAGTTGTGTCATTTGACGTCATCTACACCATCTGCAGCTCAAGCTACATTGACGCCATCAGCTATATCGGTAGCATTGGCCACATTGGCAACATCAGTTGTGTCTGCTGATTCTTCATCTGTCAACAATTGCTTAGCAGCTGCTAGAGGCATCATTCTGGCATCTGAAATCATAAGGGGGGGCCTTGGAGTCGTGCCCACCTATGGTAGTGACAAGAGAGTTTGTTCCTTTGACTGATTCGGCCACACCTAGTCATCCTTTTTTTTTAATGTTGTACTGAGGATAACGAGATCTGCTCCCTCATCAGAGAATTGGAGACGTATGTCGCTGCTGTCCACGAGAAATTGTCAGGTGACACCTCCACACCACAGGTTCTGTACTTGAGAACCTCTTCACTGGGGACATCGAGAGGAAAGACTGCACACCATGCCTATAGAGTGTAGGATGAGGGATGCAGAGGAGTGGCTATGTGCATTACAGAATACGTAAGCCGAGCTGCTTACTGAGGGTTGTAATGGACATAGCTCAGATGGTTCTGAGTCTACCTCCATTGCACCCTCAGACAGCACCTCACTGAATGGGGATCATGAGGCAGTGAGTGGTCATGACACATCGGTCAGCTTGGAGACGTCCATCAGCTCACCCCCATCCTTCTCCTCTACACCTAAACCATCCCTCTCCTCTTTTGAGCCCTGCATGTCTACTATCGTTGAGCTTGAAAAACCTCCACGTTCTCCAGTTGACCATCTGTCTCAGTCCTAGGACTTGAGAAGAGGTACCTTCAAGAGACACGGCATCTGGGACTACTAGGTTTCACACACCAGAGATGGAGGCGGAGGTGCTACATCCGGTGGTAGACTGCTTGTCCACCACCTACAGTGAGGTGTTGGCGGTCCTCAAGAATTTTCAGTTTGAGCTTCGCATAGTCATTCATGAGGATCATGCTGAGATGCGCAAGCATGTCTCTCTTCTCCAGGATGAGTTGATCATAGCTCGGGAGCACCTGCGCACATTAGAGAGTGCAGTTTATGTATTGACTGCAGGCGCGAGATCTACACATGCATGATCAACTTCATCCCTAATCCTTCACCACAGGAGCTTCTACCACCATCTTCTCCACACACACATCTCCAGAGTCTGGCTGGTTAGGATCTCTGCGTTGGACAGTGCATGAGTGATTTGTTCACATGGTTGATGTTTTAGCCTCATCCTCCTCTCTCTGATGAAGACTTCACATCTGCAACCGATCTTAGGTGTAGCTGTTGTTTGATTCTTCTTTTCAGGATCGTTTGAGCCAGGGGTGACGCATTGTTCTCTACGGTCAACAGTTTTGTAGCCTCTTGCATGTAGGGGGAGGATAGATATCTGGGCACAATGGTGTTAGAGTTCACGTTCTCAGGATACTCTCATTGAGTGGGAGTGCATGTATCTTTCAAGTTGGTGCCTTTTTGAAATCTCTTGTAGCCTAGGGATAGTGTTGGTGTATGGTCTTTGTGCTTCCTATTGTCATATAGTCTTGTGTAGCGAGATCTTCCTAGTTTGTTCTGGCGGTTCTCCAATAGCTACATCAATCCTTCTGTGACACGTATGGTGCATCCTGGCCGCCTTGTTTGCCCGTGCATGGCTGATAGAGTTTTCTTGCTGGTGAAGACCTGGGCACTTGGTAGTTTGTGCCAGTGCTTCGGAAGACCCCATGATGGTTTACTGCATATTGCCTCTGGCAGGTTGTGCATTTGCATTGTAGTTGAGGCCAGGGTACAAGGCATTTTGCACCGGTCCCTCGGGAGACCCAGTACTGATTGATCAAGTCTTTGTTAACTTTTTTATTACATCTGTAGTTTGTATGTGGTGGAGATCCGGATATCCGGTTACATGTTCTGGCGTCTCGGGAGGCCTTAACTTGCGTAGCTTGGCTTGCCGGTGATGCTAGTATACAACCGTAGAGTCTGAATGTGTTTTGGGTGTATCATGTTTTGCCTTGTCGGCCGAGATCTGAGTACAAGATTTATTGTTCTGGTGCCTCGGGAGACCTCTCTTGTGTGGTTCTATGTTTTGTGACACGTACATTCCCCCTTTTCAGCCTTTGGCGCAACGGGGATGATGGGGCTTGGTGGGCTAGCCGCCAGTCCCTTGTACATAAGCTCTCAGTAGGGATCATTGTACTTCCTCCTCGTTCATTAATACTTGCGTTCCAGACATATCCAACCTTTTGAACTTCAATTCTCTCACTCACCACCAGAGCTCATGTGCTGCCTAGTATGGGCCTAGAACAATGTCAGCACCAGGGCTATCTCCAATTTGCATCTGGGATTCTGGGGGAGTCTTATTCTGTGAGCCAAGTGCTGATCCTTTGTTGGCCACCTGGCTAGATCAATTCTGTGCCACAGTGAGTAGCCACCTTGGTATATACCAAGAGGTCGGGCTCAACCCCTGGATGGCGGTGTGATCTCATCATGCATCACGCAGCACCGGGAGTCACGCTCACCGGCTTGTGCTTAACTCTCGCTCCTAGTCCTTACTTGTACTAAATCTTGAACCTTGCTAAGTACCATGAGCTTTTGAGCCATGTCACATGTCAGGTGGAGATATCCACACACTTCTTCCTCTACATTCCATGGTTCTACTTGCTTGAAAGAATAACTACTGGTATGAGACTTATGGAGGGACCTTCCCTCCCACATTCTCTAGTTCCTAGATCCTGGGCCACTCTTGGACCCCCATCACTGTGCCACACTTGCCTCTTCTAACCACTGTGACGTTGGCCGTAAAGCGAGCTCAATTGTCCACTACTGTTGCATTTCTCTTATCATTTCTGCCATTCGTTGCAGCCACTGTGTCACTCTTGATCGCTGTCAAAGCAACGACAATACCAACGGCACCTTGCCATCATTTCCAGCTCTACCTGGACCTCTCAACGCCCTGACCTTAGGGGCACATATCTGTTGATGCAACCCTAGGGAACCGCAGTAGCAACGGCATCAGCGGAGTCTGTCCACAGCCACAACTGCATTTGCAGGTACAACTATAGTTGCGTCCATCCTCAATTGCAAGAACGAGTACAACTGAATCAGCATCGGCGACATCTATCCGATGCTGCACCGTAACTTAAACAGCATCACTGGCAGCATCTACCCGCCATCGCATCCGCAAATTTAGCAGCGGCATCAGCGGTTTTTGTTCACATTCACATTATCTGCCACAGTCGCAGCTGTGTTTTTAGCCACGGCAGCAACAACATCGGTGGCTCCTGTCTGCAGCCACAACAGTCGTAGTTGAATTTTGCCTAGCTACCCTGTTTTGATATCATAGCCTGGAAGAACGTGAGGCTATAGTTGCATTAGCATTGGCGGCATCTGCCCGCAGCTGAACCCGCAACTTCAATAGCAACATTGGCAGCATCTGCCCTCACCTGCACCTACAGCTGCAGTAGTGGCATTCGAGGCTTCTATCCACAACAACATTATGAGCAACAAAAACCGTAGCAATATCCAATCACAAGTCAATGCCCCTCTCAAATAGTGTACTACTTGACATCAACCCCTGTAAAATTCCTAACAAAAACAATCGCTCTCACTTTCTCATGGTCGACAGGCCCGGAGGCCTTGGCATACAGGTGCAGGTGCAGAGGCATAGGCGCGGAGGCATAGGTGCAGAGGCGCATGCGTGAAGGCACTGGCCCGGAGGCACAGGAGTAGAGGCACACGCGTGCAGGCGCAGGCACGGATGTGCAGGCGTGGAGGCACAGGCGCAGAGGCAAAGGCACGCAGGCACAGGTGCGCACGCACGGAGATGAAGATGCAAAGATGCAGGCTCAGAGGCATAGGCACATGCACAGTGGTGGAGGCTTGGAGGCCTTTGCATAGAAACGGAGGCGTAGAGGCATAGGCACTGTGATCTAGGTGCGGAGGCATAGGCACGGAGGTGGAGGCGCAGGGGCACAAGCGCAGAGGTGCAGGCACGAAGGTGCATGTGCACAGGAGCATCTACAAAGGAACAGTGGCAGAGGGATAGGACCAGAAGCGTAAGGAAAGATGCGTCAGTGCATGCGCGGAGGCGTCGACGTGAAAGTGCAGGTGTGGAGGCGTAGGCGCGGAAGGTACATGTACAGAGGCGCAGGCATGGAGGTATAGGCGCAGAGGCGTAGGCATAGAGGCACAAGTGTAGAGACGCACATGCTAGCATTTAGGAAAGGAAGCGCAAGTGCGAAGGTAGAGGCGTAGAGGTGCAGGCGCGAAGGCGCTGGCATGGAGTCGCAGGCACGGAGGTGGAGGCACAGAGGTGCAGATGCATAAGCACAAGCGTGGAGGCGCATGCATGGCGGTAAAAGCGTGGAACCACAAGCACGCAGGCGCAGGCACGGAGGCCTAGGCACAAATTCATAGGCGAAAAAGTGCAGGTTCTGCGGTGCATGCGCAAAGGTTCACGCGCAGAGGCACAGGAGCATAGGCGCAGGCGCATAGGTGTAGGTCTAGAGGCACAGTGCAAGGGCATGGGAATGAGACACAGGCTCTTTCATACAGGCTAAAAGGCCTTGGCGTACAGGTGCAGGCACAGAGGCATAGGCACGGAGGTGTAGGCACTGAAGTGCAGGCATAGAGGCGCAGGTGTGGAGGCTCAGGCGGGTTGGTGCATGCACGTAGGCGCACGTGCGAAGGTGCAAGCACCGAGGCATAGCTGCAGAGGAGAAGGCGTATAGGTGCAGGCACAGGCGTGGATGCGCAGGCATGGAGCTGCATGCGTGGACACCCAAGCACGGAGGTGCAAGCAAGGAGTCCCAAGTGCAAAGGCGCAGCCCTGGAAGCGCAATCCCAGAGGCACAATCCCATAGGCGCAGCCGCAGAGGCGCAGGCACAGAGGCACAGGCACGGAGGCGTAGTCGCAGAGGTACAGGATCAGAGGCACAAGCACAAAGGTACATGGGCAGAAGCGTAGGCGCAGAGGTGCAAGCATTGAGGCATGGAGTCGCATGCGCGGAGGTGTTGGGGCATAAGTACAGGTGTAGAGGCATAGGTGCAAAGGCGCAGGCACGAAGGGGCAGGCATGGAGGCACAGGCGCGAAGGGGCATGACCGGAGGCGTAAGCACAGAAGTGCAAGTGCGGAATCATAGACGCGGAGGCCGAGATACAGAGGTGGAGGCACGGAGGCGCCGGCACAGAGGTGCAAGCTCAGAGGCGTTGGCGCTGAGGTACAAGCGTGAATGTGCAGGCACAAAGGCGCAGGTGTGGTGGTGTAGGCACGGAGACCACGGCGCATTGGTGCAGGCAAGTTGGCCCAGGCAAAAAGGCACAGGTGAGAAGGCGCAGGCACGAAGGCTCAGGCACAGGGGCGCAGGCGCGGAGGTGCGAGCGCAGAGGCCGAGGCATGGAGGTGTAGGAACAGAGGTGCAGGCGCGGAGGAGAATGCAAGGATGCGCAAGCGTACAGGTGTAGGCACGGAGGAGTAGGCGTGAAGGTGCAAGCGCAGAAGCGTAGTCACGAAGGCCCAGGAATAGAGGCACAGGCAGAAAGGCACCAGTGTGGAGGCACAGGCGTGGAAGCATCGGCGCGGATGCACAGGCGCACAAGCACAGACACGAAGGTGCAGGAACGGAGGTGTAGGTACTAAGGTACAGGCGTTGTCTTGCAGGAGCAGAGGCATAGGCGCAGAGGTGCCAGTGCCGAGGCGCAGGCACGGAGGTGCTAGCGCGGAGGCGCAGGTGTAGAGGCGCTGGAGTGGAAACATATGCGCAGAGGCACAGGCGTGAGAGTGCAGGCAGGGAGACACAGGCAGAGAGGCGTAGGTGCAGAAGCGTAGGCACGGAGGCGTAGGCGTGGAGGTGCAGTTGCGGAGGTGCAGTTGCGGAGGTGCAGGTACGGAGGCGAAAGGCGCGGTGGCACAGGCGTGGAGGCGCAAACGCCGAGTCGCAAGCGGAGAGGTGTAGGTACGGAAGCCCAGGCGTGGAGGAACAGGCATGGAAGAGGAGGCACAGAGAAACAGGTACGGAGGCGTATGCGCAAAAACATAGGAGCTGAAGCATAGCCGCAGAGGTGGAGGCGTGGAAGCGCAGTCGCAGAGGCGCTGGCGCGGAGGCGCAGGCACAGAGGCATAGGTGTGGAGGTGCAGGTGCGAAGGCGCAGGCGCAGAGGCATAGAAGCGGACACGTAAGCGTGGAGGCTCAGGCACACAAGCGTGGGAGCGGAGGCACAAGTGCACAGGCGCAAGCGGAGAGGCGCAGGCATTAAGGCACATGCGCAGAGGTGCAGGCGCAGAGGCACAGATGCAGATGCACAGGCGCAAAGGCACAGACGCATAGGTGCAGGCCCAAAGGCACAGGCACATGCACAGTGTGGCAGGCTGAGAGGCCTTGACGTAGAGGTGTAGGTGCAGAGGCATAGGTGGAAATGTGTAGGCGCAGAGGCACAGGCATGGAGGTGCAGGCGCGGAGACACAAGCGCGCAAGCCTCGGCGTGGAGGCGCAGGCATGGAGGCGCAGGCATGGAGGCGCAGGTGTGGAGGCGCAAGCACAGAGGCGTCACTGCAAAGGCGCAGACACAGAGGCAAAGGCACTGAGGCACGGGCGCAGAGGCACAGGTGCATGGGTGAAGGTGCAAATGCGCAGCGTAGAGGCAAAGGCACAGGCACGGTGGTGCACGCCCAGAGGCCTTGGATTAGAGGCACAGGGGCAGAGGCGTAGGTGCGTAGGCACAGGCAAGGGGGCACAGGCACAGAGGCGTAGGCATGGAGGCGCAGGTACAGAGGCACGTGTGCGGAGGCTCAGGTGCAGAGGCACTGGCGTGGAGGCGCAGGCGCATAGGCGCTGGCGCGGAGAAGCAGGCGCGGAGGCAGGGACACGGAGGTCCGGGCGCGGAGGTGCAGGTGCGGAGGCGCGGGCACAGAGGCATAGGCACGAAGGGGCGAGTATGGAGGCACAGGCGCGGAGTCAGGTGCAGACGCGGAGGTGCATGCGTGGGAGGGCAGACATGGAGGTGCAGGTACAGAGGTGCAAGCACTGACTTTCAGTTGTGGAGGTGCAGTGCTGAGGCATATGTGCAGAGGCGCAGGCGTGGAGGCGCTGGCACGGAGGCACCGGTGGGGGGCGCAGGCGGGGAGGTGCAGGCGGAAAGACGCAGACACGGAGCCTCAGGCACAGAGGCGTAGGTGCGGAGGCCTATGCGCAGAAGGAAAGGCACGGAGGTGCAGGCACGGAGGTGGAGGCGCGGAGGCCCGGGCGCGGAGGTGCAGGCGTGCTAGAGCAGGCGCAGAGGCACAGGCGCAGAGGTGCAGGCATGGAGACGCAAGTGTGAAGGCACAGGCGCATTGGTGCAGGGACGGAGGCGCAGGAACAAAGGCGTAGGCACGGAGGCGCAGGCGCGTTGGTGCAGGCACAGAGGCGTAGGTGCATCGGTGCAGGCACAGAGGCACAGGTGCAGAGGCGCTGGCGTGGAGGTGCAAGCGTAGAGGGCAAGGCGTAGAGGCACAGCACAGAGGCACAAGTACGTTGGCAAAGACAGAGAGGCGCAGACTTGGAGGCGCAAGTGCATTGGCAAAGGCGCAGAGGTGAAGGCACGGAGGCGCAGGCGCAGAGGCGCAGACGCAAAGGCCCAGATGCAAAGGAGCAGACACGGAGGTACAGGCACGCATGCATAGGTAGATTATCCACCAGATACGCCTTTGTTACTCACTCTGGTGGATTTTCCACTGCAAGTCAAATCACGACGAACTTCCCGAGCCGCCCGGAACTTTGGGAGCACATATCTCCCACGTTACTTATCCGAATCCGGTGATTGAAGTTGCACTAGATTCAACAGCTCGTCAAATTTTAGGATCTATAATCCAATATGGATTTAGAGTAATTTCCAGGCAGCTAGAGGGAAATGCGAGGATTTCCCTCCTTCTGATGGCTTGTTGACGTCTCCTGGTGTTGCACTCGGGCATGCTAAGGGAAAAATTACAACAGGCGTGGAGGCGCAGGTATGGAAGGGCAGCCATGGAGGTGTAGCTGCAGATGCACAGACTCAGAGACGTAGGCAAGGAGGCACAGGTATGGAAGCATAGGCGTAGAGGTACTGGCGCAGAGGCACTGGTGCAGAGGTGCATGCGCGGAGGCGCAGATGCGTAGGGAAAGGCGCAGAGGCGCAGGCGTGGAGGCACAGGCACAGAGTCGCAGGCGCAAAGGCCGAGGTGCAGAGGCACAGGCGTGGAGGGGTAGTCAAGGAGGTGCAGGTGTGGAAGGGCACGACCAGAGGCACAGGCGTGTAGGCAAAGATAGGGAGGCATAGGCCCAGAGGCGCAGGCGTAGAGCGACAGGCGTGGAGGCATAGGTGCAGAGGCGCAAACACGAAGGTAAAAGTGCGGAGGCGTAGTCTCGCAGGCGTAGGCACGGAGGCGCAGGTGCAAGGGTGCAAGCACAAAGGTGCAAACGTGGAGGCGCAGGTGCCAAGTTGCAGGCATGGAGGCGTAGGCGCGGAGGCGCAAGCGTAGAGGCGCAGGCACGGAGGCACATGCACAGAGGCACAGGCATGGGGGTGCAGGTGCGGATGCAAAGGCACAGATACACAGTTGTGAAGGCGCAGGTCCTGACATGCAGGAGTGGAATCGCAGGCACAGAGATGGAGGCGTGGAGGCACAGGCGCAGAGGCGCTGGTGCAAAGGTGGAGGCACTGAAAATGGAGGTGTGTATGCGCAAGCACAGAGGCGCAGGTGTGGAGGTGTAGGCACTAAGGCGCAAGTGCAAAGGTAAAGGCACAGAGGTGCAGGTACGGAGGTGTAGGCACTTGGATGTGAGGAGCAATAGCACACATGCGGAGGTGGAGGCATGGAGGCCCAAGCACAGAGGTGCTAGCGCGAAGGCATTGACATGGAGGCTTAGGTGCAAAAGCGCTAGCGAGGATATGTAGGAATGGAGGTGCAGGCAAGGAAGCACAGATACAGAGGTATAGGGACAGAGGCACAGGTGTGGAGGCATAGGTGGGGAGGCACAGGCATGGAGGCACAGGCGTCGAGGTACAGGCACACAGGTTCGGGCGCAATAGAAAAAACACTCAGGCGCAAGCACTAAGGCGTGGGTGTAGATGCGTAGTTGCGGATGCACAGGCGCAAATGTGCAGGCGCAGATGCGTAATCTCAGAGGTGAAGGCGTAGGGATACAGCGTAGAGGCATAGGTATAGAGGCACATGCACAGTGGTGCAGGCCCAAAGGCCTTGGCGTAGAGGCACACGTGTCAAGGCATAGGCGTAGATTCACGGTTGCGGAGGCGCAAGTGTGGGGGCACACGCATGCACGCACAGGCGCAGAAGCGCAGGCTTGGAGGCACAAACACAGAGGCACAAGCACAGAGGGGAAGGCACAAAGGCGTATGCATAGAGGCGCAGGCGCAGAAGCCAAGTTGTGGAGGCGCATGAAGAGAGGTGCAGGCAACGAGAGCAATGCACGGAGAGGTAGACGCAGAGGGATAGGCATTGATGTGCAAGCGTGGAGGTGTAGGCCAAGAGGTCTAGGCGCGGAGGCGCAGGCGCGGAGGTCTAGGCATGGAGGCGCAGGCGCGGAGGCGCAAGCATGGAGGTGCAAGCATGGAGGTGTAGGCATGGAGGCGTAGGAATGGAGGTGCAAGTGCGAAGGCGCAAGCGCAGGAGCAAAGGCATTGAGACGCAGGCGTCAAGGCACATTATCTGAATTGAAGGAGTGGAAGCGCGGGCGTGGAGGCACAGGTGCAAACCTAGAGGCATGTAGCCATAGGCATGGAGGTTTTGGCATGAAGGCTCAAGCGGAGAGGCACAGGCGCAGAGGCATGGGTACGGAAGCGTAGGCATGGAGGCAGAGACATAGAGGAATAGGTGCTGAGGCATACGCATAGAGGTGTAGGAGCACAGGCGCAGATGCAGATGCGCAGGTGTAGAGGCACAGGCACATAGGTTAAAGGTGAAGAGGCACAATGCATAGACGTAGGTGCAAAGGCCCAAGCACAGGCACAGTGGCAAAATCCCAGAGGCATTGGCATAGAGGCGTAGGCCCAGACACAAGGCACGGAGGCATAGACACAGAGGCGTAGGCACGGAGGCACAGGCATCTAAGCGCAAATATGGAGGTGCTGGTGTGGAGGCATAGATGCGGACGCACAGGTGACAAGGCACAGGTGTGGAGGCGAGGTACGGAGGTGCGGGCACACAGGGGCAGAAACAAAGGCGCAGACACAGAGGCTCAAACACAGAGGCATAGGTGCATAGGTGAAGGTACAAAGGGGCAGCGCAGAGGCACAGCCATTTGAACAGTGGCACAGGCCCAGAGGCCTTGGCATAGAGGCGCAAACGCAGAGGCATTGGCATGGAGGTGTAGGCACAAAAGCGCAATTGCAAAGGCACAGCCTCCGAGGCGCAAGCGTGAAGGCAAGAGATTGGAGTTGCAGACGTAGAGACATAGGCGTGAAGGCGTGGGTGCACAGGTGCATGTATGGATTTACAGATGTAGAGGTACGGGTGGTGAATTTAAAGAGCAGAGACGTATGCTCAGAAGCACTGGCAACAGAGCGCACACTTGGACGTGTCATAAAGAAGGCACTGGTGTGAAGGTGCAGACACAGAGGTGCAAGCGCGAAGGCAAAGGCGGAGGGGTGCAAACATGGATGCTTAGTCATGGANGGTGCATAGGTGAAGGCACAAAGGGGCAGCGCAGAGGCACAGCCATTTGAATAGTGGCACAGGCCCAGAGGCCTTGGCATAGAGGCGCAAACGCAGAGGCATTGGCATGGAGGTGTAGGCACAAAAGCGCAATTGCAAAGGCACAGCCTCCGAGGCGCAAGCGTGAAGGCAAGAGATTGGAGTTGCAGACATAGAGACATAGGCGTGAAGGCGTGGGTGCACAGGTGCATGTATGGATTTACAGATGTAGAGGTACGGGTGGTGAATTTAAAGAGCAGAGACGTATGCTCAGAAGCACTGGCAACAGAGCGCACACTTGGACATGTCATAAAAAAGGCACTGGTGTGAAGGCGCAGACACAGAGGTGCAAGCGCGAAGGCAAAGGCGGAGAGGTGCAAACATGGATGCTTAGTCATGGAGGCATAAGCGTAGAGGCAGAGGCGCAGATGTGCAAGCATGGAGGCGCAAGCATGGTGGTGCAAGTGCAGTGGCACAGGCATGGAGATGCAGGCATAGAGGCGTGGGTACAAAGGTGCACTTGCGGAGGTGCACGCGCGAATGAGCAGGCACTGAGGTGCAGGTGTGGAGGTGCAAGCGCTAAAAATTAGGAGCAAAGGCACAGGCACAAAGGCGTATGTGTGGAGGTGTAGGCATGGAGGCTTTGGCATGGAGGTGCCAGTAGGGAGGAGTAGGCACGAAGGCACAGGCGTGGAGGTCCAGGTACAGATGCACAGGCACAGAGGCGCATGCGCAAAGGCGCACGCACAGTGGTGCATACACACAGGCACTTTTGCTAACATGTAGGAGTGGAAGCGTAGGTGCAAAGGCGGAGGAGCGGAGGCGCAGGCGTGGAGATGCAGGCACGGAGGGACTGGCGCGAAGGCACACGTACAAGGGTGACAGCGTAGAGGTGCAGCGCAAAGGCACACGCACAAAGGCATGAGAACATGCATAGTGGTGCAGACCTAGAGGCCTTGGCGTGAGCCAAAGAGGTACAAAAATACAGGCACGGAGGCACAGGCGTGAATTCATAGGCACGGAAGTGAAAGCATGGAGGCAGAGGCGTGGAGGCACAGGCGCAGTGGTGCAGGTGCAAAGGAGTCGGTGCAGGGTCGCAGGCACTGACTTTCAGGATCAGAGGTGCAAGCCAAAGGCCTATGTGCGAAGGCGCAAGCGGAGAGGCATAGGGTTAAAGGTGCCAACACGTAGGCGCTGATGTGGAGGAGTAAGCAATGAGGCGCAGGCAGGAAGGCTAGGCAAAGAGACGCAGGCGTGGATGCGCATGCTGAAAGGCACATGCGTAGAGGTGAAGGCGTGCAGGCATAGGCGTAGAGGCGTAAGCGCAAAGGTGAAAGCGCAGAAGCGTAGCGCAAAGGCGAGGACATAGAGGCATAGTCAAAAGCACAGTGGCGCATGCCTAGAGGTCTTGGCATAGAAATGTAGGCACAAACGTATAAGAGTGGGGACACAGGCGCAGTGGTGCACGTGTGGAGGCGCAGCCGGAGAGTCGATGTCACAGAAGTGGAGGCACAAAGGTGCAAGTGCAGAGGCACAGGCGTGGAGGGGTGAGTGCAGGGGGGCATGCATGGAGGTGCAGGCGTTGAAATTCAGGAGTGGAGGCAAAGGCACGAAGGTATATGCACAAAGGTGTAGGCACAAAGGCGCAGTTGTGGAAACACTGGCACGGAGGCGCTGACACGGACATGTTGGCAAAGCGATGCAGATGCATAGACGCATGCATGGAAGTGTAGGTGTGGAGGCCCAGGCACGGAGGTGCAAGCACGGAGGCAAAGGCATGGAGCCGTAGGTGTAAATGCACAGGCGTGGAGGCGCATGCACAAAGGTAAAGGTGTAGAGGTGTAGGCCTGGAGGCGCAAGTGCATTGGGGTAGGCTTGAAGGTGCAGGCGAGGAGGCCCATGTGCGGAGGCATAGTTGTAAATGTACACACACAGAGGCACAGGCATGAAAGGCACAGGCTCTCACATACACGATCAGAAGCACAGTCATAGAGGTAGGAGGCGTGCAAGTGTAGGCATGGATGTGCACGCACGAAAGTGTTGTCGCAAAGGTGTAGGCGTGGAGGCCCAGGTGCTGAGATGTAGGCGTGAAGGCAAAGTCGTGGAGGCACAGGTGTGGAAGCTCAAGCATAGAGGCGCTCACGTGGAAGCACACATGTGGAGGCGTAGGCGCAGAGGTACATGTATGAAGGCACATGCGTATGAGTGAGGGCGCAGGTGCTGTCTTTCGAGAGTGGAGGTGCAGGCTGGAGGCATATGTGCAGAGGGGCACGTGGAAAGGTACAGGCGTGGAGGTGCTAGCACAATGAACCTGGTGCCGGGATGCAGACGTAGAGGCACAGGCATGGAGGCCACGCATAGAGGTTTAGTCAAGGAGGCGTACGCACAGAGGCACAGGCGTAGGGGCGTAGGCATATAGATGAAGGTGTGGAGGGGCAGGTGCAGACGTGCAGGAAAAGAGGTGAAAGCACAGAGGTGTAGCACAGAGACCCAAGTGCATAGACATAGGCACAGGCAAAGTTTTGTAGGCCCTGAGGTCTTGGCGTAGAAGCACAGGCGCAGAGGCATATGCGTAGAGGCGCAAGCGCGGAGGCGCAGTCATAGAGGCACCATTCTAGAAGTGGAGGCACGAAGGCACAGGCTTGGAGGCACAGGCACAGAGGTACAGGGGTAAGATGGGAGGCGCACAGGCACAAGCGTGATTGCCTAGGCATAGAGATGCAGGCATGGAGGATTACGCACAGAGGGGCAGGCGTGGAGACGTAGGTATAGCGATACAGGCATTGAAATTTGGGAATGGAGGCAGAGGGACAGAGGCGTATTCGCCAAAGCAGAGGCACAAAGGTGCAGTCATGAAGGTGCCGACACGGAGTTGTGGTCACAGAGCAATAGGTGCAGAGACCCAAGTGTGAAGAGCATACGTGGAGGCGCAAGCGTGGAGGCACAGGCGTGGAGGCGCAAGTAAGGAGGCACATGCACGGAGGGATAGGCGCACAAGCACGGTCACGGAGAGGCACGCACAAAGGTGAAGGAATAGAGGCACAGGTCCTCACAGGTAGGAGCTAAAGTGCAAACGCGGAGATCCCGTCATGGAGGCGTAGGCGCGGAGGCATTGGCATGGAGGCATATGCGCAGAATTAAATGTACAGAGCTGCAGCGCAGAGGCCTAGGCATAGAGGCACAGGCACAGGCACAGGCACAGTGGCGCAGGCCTCGAGGCCTTGGCTGAGGGGAAGGCACAAAGGAGTAGGCGCGGATGCGTAGGTAGAGATGCGCAGTTTCCGAGGAGAAAGTGCAGCGGCGCAGGCACAGAGGAGTAGGCGTGGATGCGCAAGCGCAAAGGCATAGGCACGGTGACGCGGGCATGAAGGCCCGGGCGCGGAGGCTTAGGAATAGAAACGCAAGGATGGATGCACAAGAGTGGAGGGGCAGGCGCGAAGGCGCATGTGCACAGACACAGGCGTGGAGGCACAGGAGCGGAGGCACAGGCATAAAGGCACATGTGTTGAGGCGCAGACGCAGAGGCACAGGCGCAAGAGCATAGGTGTAGAGGCGCATCATAGGCACAGAGTTGCATGTGTAAAGGCACATGTACTGAATTTCAAGAGTGGAGGTGTGGGCACGGAGGTCTATGCACGGAATTGCAAAGGTGAGGTGCAGGCCTAGAGGCATAGATGTAGATGTACAAGTGCAGAGGTAAAGGCGGGGAGGTATGGGCGTGGATGCATGGATGCGGAAGCTTGTCCGTGGAGGCGTTGGCGAGGATGCGCGGGTACGGTGGCACGGGCATGGNACAGGAGCGGAGGCACAGGCATAAAGGCACATGTGTTGAGGCGTAGACGCAGAGGCACAGGCGCGAGAGCATAGGTGTAGAGGCGCATCATAGGCACAGAGTTGCATGTGTAAAGGCACATGTACTGAATTTCAAGAGTGGAGGTGTGGGCACGGAGGTCTATGCACGGAATTGCAAAGGTGAGGTGCAGGCCTAGAGGCATAGATGTAGATGTACAAGTGAAGAGGTAAAGGCGGGGAGGTATGGGCGTGGATGCGTGGATGCAGAAGCTTTTCCGTGGAGGCGTTGGCGAGGATGCGCGGGTGCGGTGGCACGGGCATGGAGCCGTAGATGCCGAAATGCAAGTGAGGAGGCAGGGGCGCAGAGGCACATGCATAGAGGCGCAGACGGGAAGGCATAGGTTTGAAGGTGCAGATGCAGAGGCATATGTACAAAGGCGTTGGTGTCAGATGCCAATATGGAGGTGCTAGCGTTGAGGCATGGTGTAGAGGTACTGGCGTGAAGGTGCAGGCACGGACCTAGAGGCGCAGAGGGACAGGCACAGAGAAATGGAGGCACATGCACAGAGGCACAAGAATGGAGGCGTGGGCACTAAGGCGCATGTCCGGAGGCGCAGGCATGAAGATGCAGGAAAAGAAGCGCAGGTGGGAACATGCAGGAGAGGAAGCACCGGCATGAAGGTACAAGAACGGACATGAAGGCAAGGAAACGCGAGTGCAAAGGGCATGGAGGCACGGACGCAGAGGTGTGGGCATGGAGGCACGGGTGTGGAGGCATGGGTGCGGAGGCACAGAAGCGGAAGCGGCGGTGGGGAGGCGCGGGTGCGGATGCGCGAGCACGGATCCGCGGGCGTGGAGGCTCGGGCGCTGAGGAGCGGGCACGATGCGCAGATGCCAAGGTGCAGGTGAGGAGGCACGGGCGCAGAGGCATGGGCATGAAGGCATGGATGTGGAGTCAGAAGCACAGAGATGTAATCACAAAGGCACATGCGTGAAGGCATAGATGCATAGGCTTAGGCATGGACTTTCAGGAACGGAGGCGCAGGCGTAAAGGTGCATGCTTGCAAGCGCTAGTGCAGAAGCACAGGCATGGGGGTGCCGGTACAGAGGTGCCAGCGTGGAAGCGTAGGCATAGAGGCGATGACATGGAGGCACAGGTACGGAGGCACAAGTGCAAAGGCGTAGGCACGGAGGCAAAGGCGCAGAGGCACAGGCGCGGAGGCGCACGCATCGAGGTAGAGGCTTGGAGGCATAGGTACGAAGGCGCAGGCGCTGAGGGGCAGGCATGGAGGTGCAGGCGCAAAGGCACAGGCACGAAGGCATCAGTGTGGAGACGCAAGTACGGAGGCGCAGGCGTAGAGGCACAGGGGCAGAGGCACACACGCTAAGGCACAAGAGCAAAGGCGTAGGCGCTAAGGTGCAGGTACCAAAGCGCAGGTACGGAGGTGCAGGCATGCAGGAGCAGAAGCAAAGGCACAAAGGAGGAGGCATAGAGGCAGAGGCGCGGAGGCGTGGGTGAGAAGGCTTGGACATTGAGGCGTGCGCACGAAGGCGAGGACGTGGAGGCGTGGATGAAGATGTGGGGGTGTGAAGGCACGGGCGTGGAGGTGCGAGTGCAGTTTCGCAAGTGTGGAGGTGTGGGCGCGGAGGTTCAGGCGAGGAGATTTTGGCGCAAAGGTACAGGTTTGAAGGTGCGGGCACGGAGACGTAGATGCACAGGCCCAGGTGCTGACTTCCAGGAGCAGAGGCAAAGGCACGGACGCGTATGCACGGAGGCGTTGGCGTGGAGGTTCCAATACAGAGGTGCCGGTACGGAGGCGTAGGTGGAAAGGTGTTGGCACGGAGGTGAAGGCGTAGACGCATAGACATGGAGGCACGGAGGCGCAAAGGCACAGGTTCAGAGGCACAGGCATGGAGGCGCAACCACTGAGGTGTAGGCGTGGAGGTACAGGCGCAAAGGTGCAGGTATAGAGATGCTAACATATAGGAGCAGAAGGACAGGCGCAAAGGTGGAGGTGCAAATGCAAGGGCGCAGAGGTACTGGCGCGGAGATGAGGCATGGAGACGTGGGCCTGGGGGCACGGCCGTGGAGGCACAGGCAAGGAGGCGCAAGAGGAGGCATGGACACCGAGGCGCGGATGCAAAGGTACGGACGTGGAGCTGTGGGCACGGTGTGGGCAGAAGCACGGAGGTGTGGACGTTGTAGCGTGGAAGAGGAGGTGTGGGCTAGGATGCGTAGATGCATAGGCACGGGCGTGGAGGTGCGATTGCGGAGGCGTGGGGACAGATGCAAAAGCAAGGAGATGCAGACGTAGAGGCACGGGCGAAAAGGCGCAAGCGCAGAGGCACAAGTACAAAGATGTGGGCTTGAAGGCACAAGTACAGAGGCGCGGATGCAGAGGCGTAGGCGATGACTTTTAGGAGCGGAGATGGAGGCGTAGAGGCGCATGCGCAGAGGCGCTGGTGCATGTTTGCAGGCATAGAGGTCTCGTTACGGAGGCGCCGGTGTGGAGACGCAGGCGCGGAGGCGGAGGTACACAGGTGGAGGCCCGGAGGCGGAGGTACTGAGGCAGAGGTGTAGGGGTGCAGGCGTGGAGGCACAGGCGCAGAGGCGCAGGCTCGGAGGAACAGGCACAGAGGCGTAGGTGCAGAGGTACAAGCTAGGTGGAGCAGGCCCAGAGGCGTAGTTGTGGAGGTGCAGGCACAGAGATGGAGGCATGAAGGTGCAGGCACAGTGATGTACAAACAGAGGCGTAGGCGCTGACATGTTGGAGCAAAAGCGCAAGCGTGAAGACAGAGGTACGAGGTAGCAGGCGTGGAGGCACTGGCGTAGAGAAAATGTTGTAGAGTTGCAACGGAGAGGCACAGGCATGAAAGCATAGGCACACGCATAGCGGTGCAATCCCTGAGGCCTTGGCATAAAGGCAAAGGCACAGAGAATTAAACACGGAGGCCGAGACGCGGACGAACAGGCGTGGAGGCACAGGCGCCAAGGTGTAGGAGGCACAAGTGCGAAGGCATAGGCATAGAGGTGCAAACATAGAGGTGAAGGTATAGAGGCACACACGTGGAGGCGTAGGCATGGAGGCACCAATGCAGAGGGACATGCATGGAGGGGTAGGCACAGGTTTGTAGGTGTGAAGGTGCAGGCGCTGACTTTCAGGAGCGGAGGAGCAGGTTCAGAGGCGTATGCGTGGATGGACAGGAATGGAGGCACCGGCATGGAGGCGCTGGCAGAGAGGTGTAAGCGCAGAGGCACAGGCGTGGATGTAGAGGCATGGAGGTGCAGGCGCAGAGGCGGAGGCGTTAAGGTGAAGGTGTGGAAGCGGAGGCATAAAGGCGTGCATAAAGAGGCACAGTGCAGATTCATAGGCGTTAACATGCAGGACTGGGATCACAAGCGCAAAGGTGGAGGCGTGGAGGAGGAGGCACGGAGGTGCAAGCATGGAGGCATGGGTACAGAGGCATGGGTACGGAGGTGTGGGTGCAGAGGTACGGGCGTGGAGGCACGAGCGCAGAGGCGTGAGCACTGAGGCGTGGCCGCGGAGGTGCGGTCGCAGATGGGCGGGTGTGGAGGCGTGGACACATAGGCGCAAGCACGGAGGCACGGGCACGAAGGTGCGGGTGTAGAGACACGGATGCGGAGGTGCGAGCAAGGAGGAACGGGCATGGAGGCACAGGCGCAAAGGTGTAGGCTTAAAGGTGCTACTGTGGAAGCATAGATACATAGGCGCAGGTACTACCTTTAAAGAGAAGAGGCGTAGGTGCGGAGGCATATGTTTGAAGTAGCTGGCGCGGAAGTGCAGGCGTGGAGGTGACGGTATGGAGGCGTCAGCGGGGGGGCGCAGGCACAGAAGCGCTTGTGCTGAGATGCAGGCACGGAGGCGGAGGTACAGAGGTACAGACGTGGAGGCGCAAGCATAGAGGCACACGCACGGAAGCGCAGGCACAGGGGCGGACCTGTTGAGGCGGAGGCATGAAGGCAAAAGCATACAAGCGGAGGCGTAGAGGCGCAGGCACAGAGGGACAGGTATGAAAGGGAAGGTGTGTAGGTGCAGAACCTGGCTTTCAGGAGCGGAGGCGTAGGCACGGAGGCCTGTGTGTGGAGGCGCAGGCATGGAGGTACTAGCATAGAGGCACTGGCACGGATGCTCAAACGATAAGGCATAGGCATGGAGGCTCATGTGTGGAGGCACAGGCACGGAGGCGCAGGTGCGGAGGGGAGGGTGTAGAGGTGCAGCCGCGAAGGCGCAGGCAAAGAGGCACAGGCGCGAAGGCGTAGGCACAGTGGTGCAAGCACAGAGGCGCAGGTGCTGACATTCAGGAGCAGAAGTGACAGGCATGAAGGCGGAGGCACGGAGGCGTAGGCACAGGGGCAGAGGCCCAAAGGGGCTGGGGCAGAGGTGAAGGCACGGAGGCGCATCGTAGAGGTGCGGACGGAGAGGTACAAGTACAGGCATAGACACATTTTTGCAGACACAAAGGCATTGGTGTAGAGGTTGAGGCGCAGATGCATAAGAGCGGAGGCAGAGACGTGGAGGTGCAGGCCCAAAGGCACAGGGGCAAAGGCGCAGGCGCATAGGTACACACGGGGAGGTTCAAGCACAGAGGCAGAGGCACGGAGGTGCGGGCACAGAGGTACAGGCGCAAAGACACAGGAATGTAGGTGGAGGCATGAATGGGCAGACATGGAGGCACAGGTGTAGAGGCATAGGCGCGGAGGCACAGACGCAGAGGCACAGGCGCCGAGGCCGGGGCATGGAGGCATGGAGGCATAGGTACGGAATTGCAGGTGCGGAGGCGCAGGCGTGGAGCCACAGGCACGGAGGTACAGGCACAGAGGCGCAAGCACAAAGGTGCACGTGCAGAGGCACACAAACGGAGGTAAAAGGGCAAAGGCGCAGGTGCGGAGGTACAGGCACTAAATTTTAGGAGTGGATATGCAGGCATAGAGGCGTATGTACACAGGCGTAGGCATTGAGGCATAGGCGTGGAGGCACACGCACCGAGGCATCGGGGCAAAGGCGCACATGTAGAGGCATAGGCACAGAGGTAGAGATGCAAAGGCTAGGAGCAAGGCGTAAGGACAGAGGCACAGGCGCAATGAAGTATGTGTTAGGTACAAGCGCAGAGGCACAAGCACAGAGGCCCAGGAAAAGAGGTTAAGGCATGGAGGCGCCGTGTAGAGGGGGCACGCACAGAGACACAAGCACATGCACAGTGGCGTAGGCCCAGAGGCATTAACTAGAGGCACAGTTGTAGAGGCATAGGCGTGCAGGCATAGGCGGCAGGCTCAAGTGCAGATGTGCAGCCACAGAGGCACAGGTGCGTATGTGGAGGCGGAGATGTGCAGGCATGGAGGGGCATGCACAGAGGCCTAGGTGTGGTGCAGGCATTGGCATTCAGAAGTGGAGGCCCAGGTACAGAGGCGTACGTGTGGAGGCGCAGGCCTGGAGGCGCCAGCATGGACTTGCCAGCAGGAAGGCGCAGGTGTGGAGGCGCAGGCACAGGGGTGCAGGCGTGGAGGCACACGCATGAAGGCGCAGGCGCGGAGGCAACGGTGCTGAGGTGTAGGTGGCAAGGCGCCTGCCTTGACCTTTAGGAGCGGAGGCGCATGCACGGAGCGGTATGTGCAGATGCGCAGGCGCAGAGGCGCACGCATAAAGGTGCTGGCAAGGAGGCGCCATTACGGAGGTACATGTGCGGAGGCGCAGGCGCAAAAGTGCGGCATGGAGATGCAGGCGTGGAGGTGCAGGCACAGAGGCATAGGCCTGGAGGCATTGGCACGGAGGCCCAGGAACAAAAACCATGTACGCAAGCGCAAGCACGGAGGTGTAGGCATGAGGGTGCAGGAAGAGAGGCACAGTTACAGAGGCACATGCGCTGATATGCAGGAGTGGAAGCACTGTCACGGAGCTGGAGGCGTGGAGGTGCAGGTGTGGAGGCGCTGGCTTGGAGGGGCAGGTGCAGAGGTGAAGGCACAGATGCGCAGCGTAGAGGTGCAGGTGTAGAGGCACAGGCAGTGGAATCGTGGTACAGGCTCAGAGGCCTTGGAGTGAGGGCGCATGCGCAGAGGCACAGACGCGGAGGCGCATACACAAAGTCTCATGTACAGAGGCATAGCCGTGGTGGCACAACCGCGGAGGCACAGGCGTACCTGGTTGATTGTTTCGACGTAGACCACATTAGCGAAGACATATGACAACTCAAGAGCTTTAATACGCATCAAAGAGTGTACGATTTGATTTTTTTAGTGTATGCTACACTCTTCAAAGTTCGTCATTGTGCTCACTCTTAGCATTATGCTAGCATGAGGAGGGCTCAATGGAGCACCCCCAAACACCAATACTCGCAGAAAACTGTCTTTCACAAGGCGCGGGAGCTCCAATAACCTTGTAAACTGCCTTTGGAACCCTTTGGGGGTACCGTGGTTTGATGGTTTTTTAACCTGGTGCTTGGGTTTGACGGGGTTTGAAACCTGTTTGCAGACCTCCGGTCAGAGTTTTGACTATCCCTGAGTAACAAACTACTAAGTCACAGGTCCAAAACCCGGGTTTTGGCAAACTCTCCCTGTAACAAATTGTACTACTACTGAGCAAATGGTCGCTGAATATTTTCACTCACATTGCGGTGCAATCCAGAGCTGCAATTTGGCTACTACGTACTACTGAAAAGGGCCAAATTCCCCACCAAACTTCAAACGTCCAGAACTTCCTCATTTCTCAACAGAAGCAAGAAATTTAAATTGCTATGGGTCCAGCTCAACATTTTGCTTCACGTGCATTAGTTAGCAGCCGATTTGGAGTACTATGTAGGCCTATAGAAGCTTCCATGTCTGCATCTATCCTGGACATGCAGAGGGGCAATTCTTCAACACTTAGCACCGGTACATCTGCACGTGCACCTCGACACATGCGCCTCTGTCCCTGCCTCTCCACTCTTGTGCCTCTCTGCATGCCACTTTGTGCCTTAGCCTCTGTACCTGCGCCTCTGCAGCTTTGCCTCTTCGCGTGTACTTGTACGCATGTGCTTTTTGGCCTGCGCCTCTGTGACTACGTCTCTGTACCTGCACCTACATGCTTGTGTCTCTATGCCTACGCCTCTGCGTGTGCACCTCTTCCCCTGTGCCTTTACACCTACATCTCTGTACATGCACCTCTGCGTCGGTATGTCAGACTCTACGCCTCTGTGCCTTTGCCTCTCTACCTCGTTTCTCCGCCTAGGTCTCCACGCATGCGCCTTGGGCCTACGCCTCCGGTCCCATGTTTCCGCACCTGCACCAAGACTCTTGCACCTTTGCACCTCTACACTTGCCTCTGTGTTTGCACCTCTACACTTGCGCCTCTGTGCCTACACCCCCGTGCATGCACCTCTACACCAACACCATTGCCCTTGTGCCTCTGTGCCTGCACCTAAACACATCCACCTCTGTGTGTGCACCTCTATGCCCGCGCCTCTACGCTTGTTCTTCTACGCCTGCGCCTCTACGCCTATGCCACTGTACTTGCCCTTCTTCGCCTGCGCCTGTGCGCTTGCACCTGTGCACCTACGCCTCTGTGATTGTGCCTCTGCTCCTGCGCCTTTGTGCCTCCACCTATATGCCTCCAACTCTGTGCTTGCACGTATGCACCTTTGCCTATGTCTCCGGGCATGCACCTATGTACATGCGCCTTAGGGCCTACGCTTCGGCACCTTTGCCTCTACGCTTGCACCTCTATGCCTAAACCTCTGTGCTTGTGCATGTGCATGTGAGCTTGCACCTCTGCGCCTTTCCCTCTGCGCCTGCACTGCTCCACTACATCTACGTTTCTATACTTCCACCTCTGTCCCTACGCCTCTATGCCTTTGCCTGTGTGCTCACGCTCCTGTGTTTGTGCCTCTACACATATGCTTATGCACCTGCCCCTCTATGCCTATGCCTTTGTGCTTGTGCCTGTGCACATATACCTTTGCGCCTGCACCTTGCTCCCACTCCTCCGTGCAACCTCACCCACCCACCCACACACACATCCATCCACACAAACTCTAGTGAATCTAATCCATTATTTTTACTTCACCCCTCCTTGAAGAAGATCTTGACTACAAAGAAGTTAAAATGAGTTAATCCAATGTCCCTTATACCGTACAAAAATTCCTGAGATTTTGGCAAATCCGTGTTGCGCACCATGGCCTCTTTGTTCCCTTGTTTGCATCTTGTGTTCCCATATGTATTCTTTCATTCATATTTTCTCTATACCAGAACATTAGGCTCCTCTAGTCTAGTATCCATTGCACCTTCCTCACACAGTGGCCTAAGATGTACATTAGCATCTAGTTGCACTTCGCTCTCTTGTGATTTCACCCTCAACTCAAATGCTTTTGCTATCTACCATCGCATTTCCTATGGAGACAGGGGGTACTTGATGTTTCAAAATTTTGAGCTTCAATAAGGTGAGGCATTCTCCCATCTTGGTCAGTTAACCTGATGGGTACAAAACAAGAAAAGAGGTGAAGGTCTGAGAGATAGTCTTAAGACTTGGCTAACAAAGTAAGCTATGTTTAATCGTGCTATTTTAATACACTATGGAATATGTGTTTATGGTACATGCAATACCTCAGGTTCCTAGCAATTTACATGCATGCATACACTTTGTAATACACCATTGAACTAGTGGAAGTATGATTAATATTGATAGAGTATTTGTATTCTACCGTGGTTTCTTATGTATGTGAAGTCTGTTTAATTATGTGTATTCAGATATATTAGATAGCCTACTTATGTACTTACATGATATGATGGGTACATTGGTCTCTCGTCATGATGTCGCAAATGTATAGTGACACCGCAAGGTACTTCATACCTCAAAACACCTTAGTTGTCATTTCGCTCAAAGTTTGGAAGGGGCACTCGCGTCATTTGCTCAACCCTGACGAAGTCCGTGGTGGTCCCCTCCCCTCCAAAGTACCCCGAGTGTATCTGGGGGGTGTATCTGGTGGTGTGTCATGGAAATACAAAGTGTTGGTACTTGTGTATTCCAATGTTCCATCTCCCCTCCCCCCAACACGTGAAGTCTATTGGAGGCGTGTATCATAGAGTGTATAGTGGAGTGTATCATAGATCTTTATCGGCATCAAATATGTGTAGAACTCTTTGGTCATCACTTATTGTACACAAGTTGACATATTAGATACCCCTCAAATACACACTCCGATACACCACCCCAATACACTTTCGACTTTGGGAGGGGGGGGAGAGGGCTATCCATACCCCCCCTTGATATCAAAAGTGTATTGGGGTGGTGTAGCGGAGAGTGTCGCGGATAGACATTGAAAATACAAATTGTGTATTGTCGATCGCTACTGTCCATAATCAGTGCTTAACAGGCCCCCGAGCTGCAGTTGCGGACCCCCCCTCCCCCAAAGGACCTCGATTGTATCTGGGGAGTGTATCGTGTGGAGTATCATGGAAATACGAAGTGTTGGAACTTAAGCATTCCAATGTTCCATCGCGCAACCCACCCCCCCCCCAAACATATGAAGTGTATTGGTGGGTACATTGTAAAGTGTATTGTAGATGTCTATCGATAATGAACATGTGTACACTTTTAGGTCATCACTTACAATACACAAGTTGACAAAGTCGATACCCCTCAGATACAGACTCCGATACACCATCCCTCTACACTTTCAAATTTGGGAGGGGGGTGGGAGAGGGCTATCCATATCCCCCCTTGATATCAAAAGTGTATTGGGGTGGTGTAGCGGAGAGTGTTGCGGATAGACATTGAAAAACACAACTTGTGTATTGTCGATCGCCGCCTTCCTTGGTAAACGAAAGGAAACCTGCCGGGCCCCGAAATCACGGGGTCCGGCAGGTGTCCAGGCGAGTAAATTGATAAAACCCCAACCTCGCTGTCAACTTGGGGGTTTGCTTGAAGTTCGCGGTGGAGTATCAACAAAAGGTTTGATGGTTCGCCTTGGAGAACTCCAAAACCACGTAGTTTGGTCGTTGAACTGTCGGATTAGGGCGGGTACCGTGTTCAAAATAAAGGGAACTTGCCGGGCCCCGCTACCGCGAGGCCTGGCAAATTCCTGGGCAAGTAAAAAAACTAAACCCCAAACCCCCCGTGTAACAAGGAGGGTTTGCTCGCAGTTTGTTTGCGAGACTGCTCGTGTCTGACATCGGCAACGCCGGTGTTAGACGCGAGCGACCTCACCATTGAAGTCGGCGAGGTCCTCCTTCGTGGGCAAAATTGCCCTGTACACTCGGCATCGAGTGTATTATCTGGACCTGATTAGTCAAAGTAGGGATGCTTTGCCAACCGACAACAAAGGCCTGAATATTACATGACAACAAAGGACGACCCAAATATGTATGTTTACAGAAAACAAGCATAACACTAACATTGGAGCAGCTGAGAATGGGTCACATTGACAGAATAGTATTTTTTTCACCTTTATGTTGTTCACAATGCAAAATTATTATTATTTTAGAATAATTTAAATGATATGAGAACTTGACGGAAGTTCAATGAAACTTCCAGGGTAATATACACAGAAATGTCTGTGTATTTAAGAAATACACGAAGCTTCCATGAACGATTCCTAACAATGGGAGTATATTTCCTGGAAACATCCTCCACATATGTTCTGATTTTGTACACTAGTTTATCAGTGTGTACTTTTGGGGTGATTGACCATAAATGAACAAAGTTAAGTAATAGGAGCTCAACAATTGTGCTGATGTTGATTCTGTTTCTCGAGTATAAAATATTTCCCTTTTGAAGACGGATTCTAACCAGGAGAAAGAATAGTGGTATGAGGGCCAAGGCTCCGCTTTTTTTATGAGTTTTGTCTTCATTTGGCCGGAGGATGCCAAAGGCTGAACAACATCTATATGCTTGTGTCACGTCGACTGCATTGCTCAGTGTTTAGTGATTCACAACGGTGAGTGCAATGTTGTAAAATTCCAGTAGTCAACACCTAATTGGAAGCATTGTAAGGAACATAGATCCAGGCATACATTATCTTAAAATTCTTCTCAGAAAATGTTGAAAACCAAAGTCTTCGTAATGTAGATTTGGACGAATTCCTTTGTTTTCTACGTATGTAATGTTTCTCAGATAATGTGAACCCAGCCACATAGGCTGCTGAATCTCCCTGATTAGGGAAATAATTTGGAATTCACGGTACAATTAGAAATCCATGAGTGATTTTGTAGATTCCATGATGGGTTCGAAATTTTCTATTCATCATTTTTCATAACAAACGTACTCATGAACTTGGTTACGTAGCAGTAATTTTTCATGCAATTTAGACAACACTGAAGTATATTCGTCAAATATGTGACACAGTTTTGGAAGAGAGGGTATCTCACGCACATTATATTTAGGGAATGTACAACATTTTAANTGTTTTCTACGTATGCAATGTTTCTCAGATAATGTGAACCCAGCCACATAGGCTGCTGAGTTTCACTGATTAGGGAAATGATTTGGAATTCACAGTACAATTAGAAATCCATGAGTGATTTTGTAGATTCCATGATGGGTTCGAAATTTTCTATTCATCATTTTTCATAACAAACGTACTCATGAACTTGGTTACGTAGCAGTAATTTTTCATGCAATTTAGATAACACTGAAGTATATTCATCAAATATGTGACACAGTTTTGGAAGAGAGGGTATCTCACGCACATTATATTTAGGGAATGTACAACATTTCAAGCTGATTATTAAACTTTTTATGAATTTTATATTTGGCCCGATGAGCAAAAGAGGGGGAGGGGGTTCCACGGTTTGGAAAATCAAATTTTAGTTGTAGCCAGCACGAAACAACACATGACAGAGTTAGAAATAGGAATACATGGCTTACTAGAAACCATGTTTTCCGGTTCTTCATTGTGCATCCCATGCTCAACAAGAAAGTTTAGGTTGTATCCTATTGCAACATGTTGAAACATGTGTCTATGTAATGATCCCAACCTGCTTTACATCATGCAGTCCTCTTTTGTGTGGAGGTGTGATCATGCCATGAGCATCGAACCCACAGCCATGTCCTACACATGCAGAATGCCAGAATCCACATGGGAAAAGTCGGGCAGCTTCTATCCAAATTTCTTACCCTCGGCTTATCACAATTTCCGAAGGATTTCTTTACCGCACACCCTCAGGATACAGCTTTCCCATGCACCTTGCAGGAATGCAGAGAACCTGCATCCATGGGTGATACTCGTAGACCCGCGTTTTGCAATTGCCATTTGTCTGCAGCCACCCCACATCCAAAAAAAGAAGGAGAGCTTCAATGTTCTAGAAGCTAGGCCATACTATGTCAGAAAACGAATGATTTACCGATCCAAGATCATCGCAAACCACTCTTTCATGGTTTCCACCAATGCCCAATGATTCGATGCATTGTTGCCACTTGCAATTCCTGATAGCCTTATCTTTGATGTCATAAAGAGGGTGACATAATGTTTTCTTGCTTTTCCAAATGGCTTGGATTGGCAGCATTTCACTTCCATGGAGGAAGCGAAAACCATGTTCAGTCTTTCCACATCTTCCTTGATGTAGACAATGACGTTGGTTGACCCCTTAGACGGGTACATAAATCTTAAGCTCCGAACAAGGTACACAGCTATCGTGTTGCCCTTGACCAATAATTCTGGCTTGATCTCGTTGAGGGTGATGTGAAACATGCGGAACGGTACGAAACTTTGGAACTCTCAGTCTCATCATTGTATAGAACATGTAACGTCAACGTGGCACCATGTGTCTTCATAGATAAATCTTCAAACTGTTGTTCGATGTTACAAACCACCTTCTGGCAGTTTTCTCTGCTGCATATGTGCGTCTCGTGGTCACTTGTGAGCTCCAGCTCATGGACAATCTCATATCTGATCGTGAGGTGGTCATGGAAGTACAACCGTAGGCCATGAGAGTCATCTACATGTAAATGTTTGAACCATACCTCCTTGATGCGCTTGTTCAGCGTTGTCAATGCTGCCGCCACGCACCAGGGACGGGGGGTCTCCAAAATATATTTTCACCAGCCTTTGATAATGAAGTACGAAAGCTTCTTGTAGACAGGTGGCCCTCCAAGTTTGTACTAAGTCATGTAGAGCCATGCTACTAATTTGATGATGCTTTTTTATGCTTCCATGAGTTATGGTTAATCGTGCTACTTTAATACACTACAGAATGTGTGTATACGGTACATGCAATACTTCAGGTTCCTAGTAATTTCCATGCATGCATACACTTTGTAATACACCTTTGAACTAGTGGAAGAATGTTTTATATTGACATAATATTTGAATTCTACCGTGGTTTCTTTTGTATGTGAAATCTGTTTAATTATGTGTATTCAGATATGTTAGATAGCCTACTTATGTACTGAGATGATGTAGTGGGTACATTGGTCTCTTGCCATATATATCGCAAACGTATAGCGACATCGCGAGGTATTTCATACCTCGAAACAACCTACTTGTGATTTAGCTCGAAGTTCGGAAGGGGCCGCTCGAGTCATTTGCTCAACCCTGACGAAGTCCGTGGTGCCCCTCCCCCCCAAAGTNCCCCCCCCCCAAACACGTGAAGTGTATTGGGGGGGTGTATCGTATAGTGTATTGTAGATCCTTATCGATGTCGAACATGTGTACATTTCTTTGGTCATCACTTATGGTACACAAGTTGACATATTCGTTACCCCTCAGATACACACTGCGATACACCACCCCAATACACTTTTGACTTTGGGAGGGGGGGGTGAGGGCTATCCACCCCCCCCTCCATATCGAAAGTGTATTGGGTTGGTGTATCGGACAGTGTCGCGGATAGACATGCAATATTACAACTTGTGTATTGTCAATCGCTTCCGAGCTTAAAAGGCCCCCGAGCTGCAGTTGCGCCCCCCCCTTAGGACCTCGAGTGTATCTGGGGAGTGTATCGTGAGGTGTATCATGGAAATGCGAAGTGTTGAAACCTATGTATTCCATACAATGTTCCATCGCGAAAGCCACCCCCTCCCCCAAAAACACGTGAAGTGTATTGGGGGGGTGTATCGTAAAGTGTATCGTACATGTCTATCGACGACGAACTTGTGTACATTTATTTGGTCATCACCTGTAATACACAAGTTGAAAAAGTCGATACCCCCCAGATACAGTCTCTGATACACCGCCCCAATACACTTTCGACTTTGGGGGGGGTGAGGGCTATCCACACCCCCCCTCCATGTCGAAAGTGTATTGGGGTGGTGTATCAGAGAGTGTCGCGGATAGACATGCTAAAATACAACTTGTGTATTGTCGATCGCTTCCGAGCTTAAAAGGACCCCGAGCTGCAGTTGCGCCCCTCTTCCCTCCCCAAAGGACCTCGAGTGTATCTGGGGAGTGTATCGTGTGGTGTATCGTGGAAATGCAAAGTGTTGAAACTTATGTATTCCAATGTTCCATCTCGCAAGCCAACCCCCCCCAAAAAATACGTGAATTGTATTGGAGGGGGTGTATCGTAAAGTGTATCGTATATGTCTATCGACGACAAACTTGTGTACAATTATTTGCTCATCACTTGTTATACACAAGTTGAAAAAGTCAATACCCCTCAGATAAAGTCTCCGATACACCACCCCAATACACTTTCGACTTGGGGGGGGGGAGGGGCCGTCCATACCCCCCCTCGAAAGTGTATTGGGGCGGTGTAGCGGAGAGTGTCGCGGGTAGATATTGGAAAAATACAACTTGTGTATTGGTGAACGCCGCCTTCCTCGGTAAACGAAAGGGAACCTGCCGGGTCCCGCGATCGCAGGGCCCGGCAGGTGCCCACGATTTTTTCCTCGCAGTTTCTTCGCGAGACTGCTCGCGTCTGACATCGGCAACGCCGATGTCAGACGCGAGCGACCTCGCCATCAAAGTCGGCGAGGTCTTTCTTCGTGGGCGAAATCGCCCTGTACACTCGCGGTCGAGTGTATTTTGTGGACCCAAATAGTCAAATTAGGTATGTTGTGCCAACGGACAAGAAAGGCCTGAATAATACATGCCAGGAAAGGACGACCCAAATAGGTATGGCAACATAAACCAAACATAACACTAATATTGGAGCAGCTGAAAATGGGTCAGATTGAAATAATAGTACTTTTTTTACCTGTGCGTTGTTCACAATGCAAAAGTATTATTATTCTAAAATTTTTTAAATGATATCAAAACTTGACGGAAGTTCGATGAAACTTCCAATGTAATGAACACAGAAATATCTGTGTATTTAGGATGAACACGATACTTCCATGAACCATTCCTATTAATGGCAGTAAATTTCCTGGAAACATCCTCCACATATGTTCCGATTTTGTACACTAGTTTATCAGTGTGTACTTTTGGGGTGATTGACCATAAATGGCTTCCATAATGTTACTTGGTTGATGGAAATGCGTCTCAGTCTGAACTAGTACGTGTACAATCTGTGCTTCTTTTAGGATGAGGCAGATGCTGGAAGGCCTGATGGAGTTAGGTGATGGAGTGAGGCTGGGATGGAATGCTATTGTACTTGGCATGAACTTAGCATATTGACTACCGGCATCATTGGTCTCACTTGCTAATCCTGTGCCATGAACACTTTTAGGACTTCTTGATCTCCGGCCCTACTTTTTGCCATCTCCTTTGAATGATTGTAGCATCAATAAGAACTTCAATGAAATGATGTTTTACTGTAGGCAGATCCTCATGCATTGTGGATTCTTTCTTTAGCATCATCATCATTGTGGACTTGTTTTCCACGACGGACATCATCGACGGACATCATCGTGGACTTGTTGTCCACAACGGCAACCATATTGTTGCCGTTGTCATGATCTTTGTCGTCAATGCGCAAACAGTGCTTTGGGAGCTCTTCATCTGTGTGTCACAGATGCAGGCTGTGTAAATTTGGCTTGATCATTTTTCGAGGCGTATAACATTAAAGTTGCACAAGTGGAAAAGGCTACAAGCACCTCCTAATCTTCCGCAGACGTGCAAGACGTTGATAACTGAATGCATGTAAACTCGGTCCAGAAAAATGCAGAATAACATGTCACGGGATGTGTCAAGTGTTCAATGGCAAAAATATGAAACACCACTATGAAAACAAAAATGTGAGCATCACAATGTTCCACTTTGTTTCAGTTTGCATCGCTTTTCCCTCGAGAGTTGCATCATTGTGGACGTCTGATGTGAAAAATCAGAGTTGCAAAAGCCGTTGACTTATGAATATGTTTCTGCTTTAGTCTCATGTGCCTCCATAGCTGTGAGAAGTTTTGCACCTAGTATGGCATATGAACTAAAAGGAGATGATAGGCCCCTTTTCTCCATGTTTAAAGAAATGTTTAAAGAAAAGAAAAATGGAAGAAATGGAAGAAATCCTAAAATAAAGTTACTCACACCATATTTAAGACCATTGAAGTATTTTTTGGTTCATTGGGGACTAAACACAAATCCGAAATCATTGATTTGCTAATATCTCTTGTGATTGCTAGGTGAGCGGGAAGCTGAGATCATCCCCGTTAGCCTAATGTATTCCAGATCCGCCCCGCCCTCAAACTCCAATCGCATATGTGGGGAAGTCCAAAGATGGCAAAGAAAAACGTCCGCCTTAGTATTTGTTGATTACATGCGATCGTTTACTGGTCTCTTAGCTTGTCACCAAGTCCAAACCTACAAAATACTACCTCCATTCTCTTCCCTAGTGAAATTCTATCATCTACTCCATGCTTCACAGGAATTTCTTCCCTTGTATGGAAACATTGCAAAAGAGAAGGTTCCAGAAGCCTTTCAAACATCCATCACTATGCAAAAAAATTTATTACCGGAATTTTTATGTTTGAATGAAATAGATACGATTTATCTACTGCGCATTAATGTTTCCGAATCCCTCTCATCAAATTTGACATAAATCTTACAAATCACACTGGTCCCGTGCCATTGGTCGTTATGATCTCATGGAAAGTGAGTAAAATCTCATTTTCATCGTCTCTTCTTCTTGCATTCCCTTGTGGAAGTACGTTTCATCTCTAACCATATCCAGAATGTGGCGTTTTTGGGCCGGGTGCAGCTCCCACGCGAGTTTTGGTGCTGATATAGCCCCTGTTCCTCTGTCCGGCGAATGATCACTGCCAGAATATCAAAATCGTTCCGCCGGTTCACCACAATGGTCTCTAAGGAGCTCCGGAGCGCGCATCGGTTGGGCCTCCATAAAAACGGGGTCCTCGTGTAGGACGGCTGAATCTCTCCTGTTCGAAATTGGCAGTCAGGTTGTGAGCTCACCGGGATGGGGAAGACGGTGACTCGCGGTAGCGCAAGCAGCCCTTACATTGTTCGGTGGCTCATCTTTCTTTGCGCTCTTACGTCGTTCCGTCTGGCCGATGGTTTCCATGTGGAGAGGGCAACCCCGCGCATGAAGTCCTGTGACACTGGAGATAACTCACGGACAGCGTTTCACTTCCAGCCTCCTGGGAACTGGATGAATGGTATGGTACTTCCCTCATTGCTAGCATGCTTCAATCTCCATCTTGCGTTCCGCTTTTCTTGGCTTCTGACCCTGATTGAATGCGCAATGCAGATCCCAACGGTTGGTCGGATTATTCAGTCCAAGTGTTTGAAGTGTCGATTTTGTTTTGTGACACACTAATCTATGATTCCTGGAGTAACCTACAGGGCCTATGTACTTCAAGGGCTTGTACCATTTCTTCTATCAGTTCAATCCGTATGGACCTGTTTGGGGCAACATAAGCTGGGGCCATGCGGTATCACAAGATTTGATCTCTGTATGTCAATCAATGAACACNTAAAGGAATAGTCCTGAAAGAAGAATAGCACTTTCTATGCAGTGGCGTCATCTTCCGATAGCGCTGAAGCCAGATGCGTGGTACGACGAGAAGGGAGTATGGTCCGGTTCTGCAACCGTTCTTGCAGACGGAACTCCTGTCATCGCGTACACCGGAAGCAGCAAGGATGATGCCCAGCTCCAGTGCCTTGCGTACCCAGAAGATGCAACGGATCCATTCCTAAAAAAATGGGTGAAAAGCGGCTCAAATCCCATTGCTTCCACTCCGGCTGGAGCTGAAATCCATGACTTCCGAGATCCAACGACTGCATGGCTCGGTACAGACAATGTCTGGAGGATGTTGCTGGGATCTAGGCTGAATGGCACGGATGCTGTTCTAATTTATAAAAGCAGAGACTTTAAGGTGTGGGTTCTTTCCGGTGAGGCTTTGTACATGCTGCCGGGACGACAAGGAATGTGGGAGGTAGGTTTTCTTCTGCTCACCGCTCGCACACACGGGCAGCATAACACAATCTAACTCGATGCTCGTTATGCGCGCCGTTTTCAGTGCCCAGACCTCTACCCTGTTTCTACCGTCCATAGTTCAGGCCTGGACTTATCTTACTCTGGAGGCAACAGCCTTCATGTTTTAAAAGCCTCCTTTGATGATGACTTTTCCGATCAGTACGCACTTGGCTTCTACAGTCTGGAGACTGACCAATGGGTTGGATCTCATCCTGGAATTGGCTTGGGCTTGAAGTACGATTATGGAAAGTTCTACGCCTCCAAGACATTCTTTGATCCAGTGAACAAGCGAAGAATTTTGTGGGGCTGGGTGAATGAATCGGATTCACTCACTGATGATGTTTGCAAAGGCTGGGCCTCCATTCAAGCGATTCCAAGGACTGTGAGCTTAGACCTAGAGTCCAAGGACAGGCTTGTCCAATGGCCGGTGAAAGAGGTTGAGAGCCTCCGACGAGGGTCGCTCCGTCTCCATTATCAAGGTGTCCA
>SZWC01006582.1:13959-50894 GCA_023375785.1 Penium margaritaceum
GCACATCGTTCATACAACTCTGCCATGGCTCCGTTGTCCACGCATGTGCCCTGGCTCCGTTGCTGTTGCTCCTCCCATGCATGAGAGCAGGCCAGCAACCCCACTGGACAACCGAGCATTGCCACTCCCTCCCTGGTGAGAGGGAGCACAGCAAAATCTTGCAGCAGCCGGCCCCTCTGAGCCTGCCGCAATGGGCGACTCCAAAGCTGGATCTGCAGATCGTAGATCTGCCCTGCTTTGACTATGGCTGTGAGACAAGCCGTTAGCTGGGACAGTGCAGCGCAGATTTCCGCAACCATCAGGGAAAGAGAGAGGAGCAAGAAAATGGTTTCAATGGTGAAATCCGTTCAACGGTGAAATCTGCAAATGGATGCACGGCATGGACCAGTTTCTGTACCAGTTTTGTGGTTGCCTTCTTTCTGCTGGTTGCCGTCCTTTTTGGTGGTTGCCGTCCGTCTGATTGTTGCCATCCTGCTGATGGTTGCCATCTGCCTTTGCAAAATGCGATGGGGAACTCGCACATCTTTTGGCTGTGGGGTTACGAAGTATCCCTATTGTTTTCCGTTTGACGTCCACTTTTTGACAACTGTTCTTACCCCCCTCTTCTGTTCCAGGTCCATCTTCACCCTTTGCTCAATCCAACGCGACAGAAGTGGACCAAATTCGAGCTCGATCAGACAATAGCCTTCGAAAACATGAAAATCAAAGCCACTCTTACAAGAAATCAACCCCAGATAATACATTAAAGCAACACATGATTTCACATGTAGTTGCATACATGATGAGATCAAAATGCGTTTACAGTTCAATTTGAATTCTTGTTTTTCTCAGAAACAGTTAAACAGCTCATATCTCATCGCGGTTCAAAAAATGTACAAACCAAATTGTTTTCATTTCTTCCATCATCTACCCAATGTAGGACCTCGTACAAAATCTCGAACCCTTTTTTTTTTTTCCTTTTCCTTTTCCTTTCAGTCGCTTCTTGTTTTTGTTCTCAATTCATTTTGTATGTATGCCAATCATACTTGGTAAACCATGCACGCCTTCCGTGCAGCCTTGCACCCTTGTTTTTTTTGTGAGGGGGGGAAGGGGGGGGGGTGGATTGTAGCCAATCCGGACCCAGTGCCTTTGTGACAGCCCTTGCCATGCAGAGTGTTGCCATTGTTGTGACACACCGATGGCAGAGACTCCTCTTCTGTTGTCTCGCACAGCTGTGAAAAAAGTTTCAACAAAGTCGGCTAAGCATCTTGGAACGTTTCGTCAAACCTCTTGTACAAGAGGTTTGACGAAACGTTCCAAGAACTTCAACCGAATGGTCTGCCAAGTTCCACTTGGTATCATTCCGTAAGACTGTGCCGCTGTTGTCTTGCTATGCAGGCGGCACGAGGCGATTGGTTTTGGAGAAGCTGCGGGATGAGTACCGCGACAAGTACCAATACAGTGGCAAGGTTTGAAGTGCCGTAGCAGCAGGGCTGTTCGGTTCTTTGCCACTGCCACGACACGGCATCCTACGAGGATGCCTAACGTGGTGGAGGTACTCATGATGATGCGCAGGGTAATGATTCGTTTCCAGACTTACGCTCGCAGAAGACTGTTGGCAAATTGGAGGTGACTTTTCACCAGAGGCAAGACATAGTTTTGATGAAAGAACGTAAAATGACGGGAGTGGCACCACAAACATTGCAACCATGGGAAGTTCAAGCAGAATGAATGTACCCCTTGAGGTGGTGGCGGTGGTGGTTCTGGGCATTGTAGTCGCAGTAGTGTACATTGGCCAAAGGTGTAGGTGAAGGTGAGGACATGAAGCATGTCATGTGGGAGGAACGCGGCCAGCAATGGCGGCTTGACAGATGAAACGACTGCCAGGTGTGGGTGGAGGTTAAGAGGCCTAATAGCCACAACTGTGGAACTGGAGAGCTTGAGTGCGATGGTAAGCTTCGCTGAGAACTTCACTGCACGGGTGCTGAAACCATGGCCAACGAGATCTCGCCATTAATGTGTCCTGCCACATGATTTTGGCATCATAACCCTGGCAAAGAGGAACTGAATCCCACATTTGGAGGTTTCAGCCAGTGAAAACTCAGGAGCCATCTAGCCCTTCAAAAGGTGGACTCTGTTGGAAAAACAAGAGTTTGCGACCAATGAAGGGACGACGGCATGTGCTATCTAATCATGACCACAACAAAGCCCACATGGTGACTCAGTGATTCTCTCCACTATGAAAGTGGAGCAAACTGGGAGACAACCTATGATGACGACAACCAATACAACATGAAGAGCCCCCGGAGACCCTTGGACAACATGCTCACACATGCGAATGAAATCAGAGGGTCCTTTTGCGAGGGAGACTATACCTCCACAAACATCTGGGGCCTCTATTTCCATCATTGTGTCCTAGTTGCGCCCTCATGGTATCCTAATTGTGCCCTAATTGGGCAAGACGGGGTGAGAAGATGCGTGGAAGTTTCCTAGCGACACAGCCGCTGACTAGGCGTCACTGTCTGGTGTTGGTTTTTGCGCACCCTCATTGTGCTCTGTTGTGTCCTCCCGGCGTCCAGATGACTCACAGCAAGATTCGACACTACTGGAGTGTCGTCCGGTCGAGCCGACGCACGCTGAAGCCTACTTGCAGTTCGTTGGAGCCTCGTCTCCACGGCGACGTGCTCAGCTCCATCGGCAGGCCTCCTCGGCGGTCGGGCTGCTGGCGGTCACCGCCACCGCAGATGCTGTCTGTATGCGTCAAGTGCTCCATCTGACTGTATCGTTGCGTCTCCAATGTCATGCTCTATCTAGGGTCCGTGCCTTGTGTTGCGTCGCACTGTTTGGCATCATGGACCATCGTAGGCACTGCCTCAGTTCAAGCAGCCATAACTCTTTGTTGCTGTTTTTCTAGCTGATTCTGGTCGCACGACTGCGTTCGCAGCGTCACTGTTTTGGTTTGATCCAATTTTCAGGCAAAACGGACGACGCCCGGGTTTTGGGGTGTCGGCCGTCTAGCAGGGCTCACCGAGAAAACCCTGCTTGCCAGAAAACAGGTCTAGGAATATTTTATGATTGGCTGGTTAGCTGAGTAACAAGTTCTACACAGCTGGGGGGGAGCTAGAACTTGGAGGGGTCCCCCATTGTTCTTCACTTTTCACTTCTAATCAGTTACCTCCAATTTTCAGCTGCTTCCTGACGCTAACACTGGCGCGCGCGTTTCTGAGTAACACACCTAGAGAACTATGACTTAGACTCTAGAGCAGCAGCAAGAGGGGGCGACAGACTAAGCAACTAGCGTGGAAGCCCGCACGCTGCATCAACACCGCCACTGCCCCAACCTGCGCTCTAGTGTAGTTTCCATTTTGGTACCAGAGCCAGAGCGTAGCATCAACAGCAGCAGACGACTGGCGTACAGGTGCTTGACTACGTCGGCGGACCCCCATACACGCCAGTGCACGGGAAATGCTGCCGGATTTTTCCGACAGCATTGACCTGCCTGTTGGCGGCGTCAGAGTTTTTCCCACGGCCACTGGGCCAGGGGAAATGCTACCAGATTTTTTCTAGAAGCACTGACCCCACGCTGGACGCGAGGAGGTGAGCGGCAGGCCACGTCAGGCGCTTGCTGGCGACGATGCACGCGGCGACGTCATCTAGGTGGAGTGGCTGGCAGCAGCAGCCCGTAGCAGCAGCAGGAGCTCGCAGCAGCAGCAAGCAGTGGCAGTAGCAGCCAGCTACAACGGTGCCCAGCAACGGCCGGCAGTAGCAGCAGCTCGCAGCAGCAGCAGCCCACAGTAGCAGCGGCAGCAGCCAGCAACAGTAGTAGCGAGCAGCAGCAACAGCCTGCAGCAGCAGCAGTAGTAGGAAGCAGCAGCAACAGCAGTAGCAGGAAGCAGCAGCCAGCAGCGGCCAACAGCAGCTAGTAGCGGCGGCTGCAGCGGCGACCAGCAGCAGCAGTAGCCGCAGCTGCCTGCTGCCCGCTGCCCGATGCTCGCTGCTCGCAGCGAGCAGTGACCTCGTTATGACGAGCAAAAAGGAAAGAAAAAAACAAAGGAGAAAAAAATCCCCCACCCCGCCAGCAGCGCTGTCGTGGCTGCCGCCATCGCCATAGCCAGTGTAGTAGCACCAACAGTACCNAGCGGCGGCTGCAGCGGCGACCAGCAGCAGCAGTAGCCGCAGCTGCCTGCTGCCCGCTGCCCGATGCTCGCTGCTCGCAGCGAGCAGCGAGCCGCTGTCAGCGAGCTCGGTGCTCGCTGCTCGTTGCGAGCAGGCAGAAGCGAGCTCGCTGCTCGCGGCTCGCTGCTCGTAGCGAGCAGTGACCTCGTTATGACGAGCAAAAAGGAAAGAAAAAAACAAAGGAGAAAAAAATCCCCCACCCCGCCAGCAGCGCTGTCGTGGCTGCCGCCATCGCCATAGCCAGTGTAGTAGCACCAACAGTACCAGCAACAGCAGGAGCAGCAGCAACAACAACAAGAACAGTAGTGGTAGCTGCAGTAGCACGCAGCAGTAGCAACTACAACAGCAGCTGTCGTAGGAGCAGCAGCAGCAACAACAACAGCAGTAGCTGCTGCTACCACAGTAGCCGTAGCAACAGCTGCAACAGCAACTGCAGCAACAGCTGCAACAGCAACTGCAGCAACAGCAGCAGCGACAAGCAGTAGCAGCGACAAAAATAGCAGCAGCAGCGGCATCAACAACAGTAGCCGCTAGAGCTGTGCAGCAGCGGCCCAACAATGGCTACTGCTGACGTCAGCATCCTGCCGCTGACGTCGTTGTTGACGTCATTGCTGACATCGTCAACAAAAAAAGGAGGGAAAGGGGGGAAGAAACTCTAGAGCAGTAGCAGCAGCAGATGACGCGGTAGCAACTGCTGACGCCAACCATCCTAGGCTGACGTCACTGCTGACATCAACAACACAAAAACAAAAAAACATATGAAAAAAAAATAGACCAAAACATATGGCCAATAGCCCTAGTGGAGAGGGGTCCTCCGTTGCGGGGACCCCCAAGGGGGATACCCCCCCGCCCTTTTGCACTAGCTACAATAGCTGCAGTAGCAACAGTAGTAGTAGTAGTAGCAACAGCAGCAGCAGCAGTAATAACAGGAGCAAGAACAGCAGCAGAAGGCAAGTGCTTGCATCACTGCAGCCACTGGCCTCACAAACTGCCACTAGTGCCCCTCCGCCGTTTTTTCCTCCTCGGCACGCCAGCCCCGCTGTGTCTGCTGCCATGCATTACCTGGCACAACAGTAGACAGAGCGCCAGCGGCAGACAGTGACTACCGTCCTTGGCCCACTCTGGGCGCCGACCGCAGGGAAAAGGACTTTGAGACGCTGCCCCTGCCGCTTTAGACCAGCGAGTAGTTCCGGAGCTGAGAGCTTAGCTTCCGCATCTGGGCGCAGGGTGAGGGTTTGTGGGCATACTACACCCTCCCATACGACTCCACCCAGGCCGACCAACAGTATGACGCCAGTCGCGCCATACGCGCTCTTATCCCCGTCACTCCTCCGGCTTCCCGCCTGGCCCTCGAGCCTTTTCTCGGCGACTTTACTACTGGCAGCACCCCAGACCCTGCAGCTACGTGGCACGTCCTCACTCGTCCCCATCGCCTGTCTAGCGACATTGAGACCAGCCATCTGCTGCGGGAGTTCAACTTCCTGCACATGGGGGAGACCGGGACAGTCACCGCATACTGGCAGTAGGCTGAGGACATCCTCCGTCGCCTAGGCACCAGTGCTCCACCCCCTCTGGCCGCGCTTTTCACCATCAAGCACGGTGCCACTAGTGCGTACGCGGACGTCTTCGTCCACTACAACTAGGAAGTCCTCTCCACCATGGCAGCCCAGGGCACCCTTATGCCCTGGGCATATGAGCTTTTCCTCATGATTGAGGAAGCTCACCTAGAGTCCCATCTCCAGCACAAAGAGGCCCTCACCTCCCCTGTCGTCGCTTCCGTGGTCATCGCTTCTCGCGCAACTGCTACCTCCACAAGCTCCTCATCACCGGGAAAGAAGAAGCGCCGGGGCAAGAAGGGCAAACTTCAGCAGTAGCAGCAGCACCAGCGGTCGACTCGGTCCGGTAGTGGCTCGGTCTGCCACAACTGTGGCCAGCCAGGGCACGGGTGGTACACGTCGCCAGTGGGACGGCACTCCCGCTGGCGACGCATCGTGGCAATGACACGCGCCTCGGCCGACGGACGAGGCGCGTGTCATCGCCACCATGCGTCGCCAGCGGGAGCGCCGTCTCGCCTCTGCCGCCGTAGCTGTCGCCGCCCCTAACGCCTCGACCCCGTCTAGCAGCTCCACTCCCCCGACCGCGATACCAGTCCCGCCGATGCCAGTTCCTCAGTAGTATCATCCGCAGCCATCGGCACCCTCGTTCCCTTCGCCAGGACAATCCTCCTTCTATCCGGGCTCAGGCGCCATCACTCTGCACTCAGTCTACACTCCCGGTCCATCCACGCGCGAGCGTCACCTGGAGCACTTCATTGCGCTTCAGCTCGGCCTACCTCGCCCTCCCCCCGAGGGAAGTGCGAGTTGCGTCACCTCCCGCTCGTCCCCATTGCCCTGCATGACTGAGCTTGAGCTACGGTCATGTCCTACTTCCTCGTCTGTCTTGCCATCTGTTACGATCTCCTCTGCTCCCCTTCGTGACGACGTCGCGTGGCTTGATGATTGGCAGTCTCGGTTCGCGTTCCCTTCCACCGTGTTTGTGTCTCTCGCTTGCTGCCATGTGATTGTCAATGACCTGGGAACACCGGTCCAGGACCCTTCCGGGACCTGGATCATCGACTCCGGAGCCACGCATGACATGACGGCCTCTCGCGAGGCCTTTAGTATGCTTGCATCTGTTGGCGATGTATCCGGGGTCCGAACGGGTTCCGGACAGGTGTTACCTGTCCGCGGTGTCGGCGTTGTTCGTTTCCGTGGTCCTACCAGTGATATCTTCTTGACCGATCTCCTCTTCGTCCTAGGTCTTGAGCTCAGTCTTCTGTCCGTTACTGTCCTTGACCGTATGAGTATGGACGTTATGCACTCGCATGGTGTTGGCACTGTGTCATTGCGTCCGTCTGGTCTTGTCGTCCTACACGCCACCGCCCGTGGCAACCTATGGCACGTTCCTTGTCTATCCTCTTCTCCTTCCATCCCCTCCTCGTCGGCCGCCAGAGGCCATGTGTTCGTCACCAGCACACTCTCTCCACAGCACACCCGCATCTTGCACCGCCGCCTTTGCCACGTCCACTCTGCTGCCGTAGATAGCATGCTCCGCACCCAGCCGGCCAAGGGCCTTGACCCGAAGACTTACCCTCTCTCGTGCCCCACAGAGTGCATTGATTGCACTCAGGGCAAGATGCACTGGTCCACATACCCTCTGTCCTCCTCCCGTTCATCCGCCTCTCTAGACCTGGTCCATTCCGATGTCGTGGGTCCTCTCCCTACCGAGTCTGACGGAGAGCACGGCCACCATGTCCTCACCCTCACAGATGACTACTCTCGCTACCGTTGGGTTTTCTGCCTTCGGCGGAAGAGCGATGTCACCCATGCCATTCAAGACTAGCTTGTCCGTGCGGAGCGCGAGTGTGGTCGATCTCTTTGCCGCTTTCGCTCTGATCGCGGTGGTGAGTACATAGGCGAGACCACGATTTTTGTCGCCTCCCGTGGTATCCACCACGAGACGTCCGCGCCCTACATGCCTGCCTAGAACGGCATCTCTGAACGGTGGAACCGTGCCATGGCTGACGCCGTCTGTACCATGCGGGTTGCGCCTAGCCTCTCCGATGGCTCCTATTTTGAAGCCATGGCCTACATGATGTGGGTCTGGAACCGGATTCCCCATGGACCCCTTCTCCGCCAGTCCACGCCATACCAGCACGGGTGCGGTCAGCGAACTGACCTCCGCCCGGCTCGGTTCTGGGGTTGCGTGGCCATTGTGTGGCTGCCCGCCTCCCAGTACAGCAGCAAGCTCGGCCCCCGCGGGGGTCCTTGCACCTTTCTCGGTATCTGTCGTCAGTCCAAGGCTTGGCGCTTCTGGAATCCCTCCCGACACTGCATCGTTCAGTCCCGCAATGCCCTTTTATTTGAGGAGCTATTTCCGCGTGATCTCGTTTGCTTTGGCTCGTCGGTCTCTCTCCCGTGGCGTGGGAGAGTGGTGTGTCTGTCCTCCATCCTGCCGCTTCCGAGTGGCACATCACTTTGTCCCTCCGAGCCAGTAGCCCCAGCCGCGGCCGCTGGCCCCTCCGAGCCAGCCGCCCCAGTTGCGTTCACTAATCCCACCGGGCCAGCCGCCCCAGACGTGTCCACTTGTCCCTCCAGGCCAGCTGCCCCAGTCGCGTCCACTAGTCCCTCGAGCCTGTCGTCCCAGTCGTGTCCACTGGTCCCTTCGGGCCAGCCACCCCAGTCACGTCCACTGATCCCTCCGGGCCAGCCACCCTAGTTGTGTCCACTGGTCCCTCCGGGCCAGCCGTCCCAATCATGTCCACCGGTCCCTCCGGGCCAACTGCCCCAGTCGTGTCCACTGGTCTCTCTGAGCCAGCCGCCCCAATTGTCTCCACTGGTCTCTTTGAGCCAGCCGCCCCGGTTGCGTCCACTGGTCCCTCCAGACCAGCCGCCGTTATCGCGCCCGTCGGCCCCTTCGGGCCGGCGGCCCCAGACGCGTCCGCTGGCCCCTCCGGGCCAGCAGCCCCAGCCGCATCCGCTGGTCCCTCCGGGCTAGCAACCCCATCTGCCTCCGTCGGCCTGTCAGCCTCAATGCCATCTCCTGCCCTGTCGCGCTACACGTGTGGCCCAGGCGGTAGCCTCCGACCCAAACCGTCAGTGAGCGCGCAGACCACAGCACCTCGCCTAGTGGTGTCTTGGCCCTCTGTCGCTCCACGTGTCTCTTCCACTCCTACGGTCGTGAGTGGGGACCATGGCACCAAGGCCCCCGGCTTGACCACTTCAGCTATCATTGCAGACCTTCACCCTGGCTCTACACTAGGCTACATCATGCCTCATCACGAGCATCGGCATGCTGTCACGGCTGCACTCACACGCATCCCACCTGAAGCTGGAGATTCACACGCTCGCTCAGTCCGCTCCTTAGCACGCCGAGAGGACCCAGCCACCCTGCGCGAGGCTTGAGCCTCTCCTAAGGCCGCACACTAGGATGTTGCCTATGCTGACGAGCTCGCTGCTATCCGAAAACACTACTTGTAGGACCTTGTTGACCTCCCTCCAGATGGGAAGGCCATCAGTGCCAAGTGGGTCTTTCGGCGCAAATGGAAGCTCGACAGGTCCTTGGACAAGTACAAGGCCCGCCTCACAGCCAAGGGATTTGCTCAGATCCTTGTGGTTGATTACGACCAGATCTTTGCCGCAGTTGGCTGGTTCTCCACGAGCCAGGCGCTCTTCAGCCTGGTTGCCTAGCATGGGTGGGAGCTGCATCAGATGGACATGAGCAACGCCTTCCTCCATGGTTCACTAGAAGGTGAAGAGATCTACATGGTGTAGCCTCCAGGATTGGACGACGGCACTGGGAGAGTCTGGCGGCTGCGAAAGGCCCTCTACGGCCTGAAGCAGTCAACTCGGTGCTGGAACCAGGAGAACAGCGGCACGCTCCTCCGTGACGACCTCCAGCGCAGCACCGCTGACCCTGCGATGTTCGTGAGCCCGCGAGGCCAGACCCTCTTCGCTGTCCTGGTCTACATCGACGATCTTTTCATTGCGTTGCCTGACATGGCTGCCATCAAGCGTGTCAAGGATGTGCTGCATACCGCCTACCAGATGAAGGATCTCGGGGCTGCCTGAGTCTTCCTGGGCATGGAGCTTGAGCATGATCGCTCCTAGGGCATCCTACACATCCACCAGGCTGCCTATGTGTAGACCCTGTCCACTCGCTTCACCGAGGACCTACCCCTCGTGCCGAGTGCATCTTCACCCATGTCACCTGATGGCCATGTGAAGTTAAAGAGTCCTGACCCAGCCGTTGTTGGGGAGCGAGTTGATGTGACCACGTACCTACGAGTCATCGGGTCACTGATGTTCCTGGCGACGACGACGCGCTCAGACATCGCGCTCGCCGTCAACCTCCTCGCTCAGTTTTTGCATGAGCCGTGTCACCTCCACTTCGAGGCCGCGATCCGAGAATTGCACTATGCCATCTCGACTCCTCGGTGAGGTCTTCTGTTCCGCCACAAGCCGTCTGTGGTCACGGTGGGCTACACCGGCAGTGACTGGGCTGGCAGTCCAAACGGTAAGAGTCCCACATGCTGGATTTTTCTGGTCAGTGGTACAGTTGTGTCATGGCGTAGTGGCAAGCAGGGGTGCATTGCACGCAGCACTAGTGAGGCCAAGTACGTGGCCCTTGGCTCAGGCGCGTGTGAGAGTGTGTGGTTGCGTCGTCTGTTGTCTGAGCTGCGTCAGTCCATCGCATCCATGACGTTGCATTGTGACAATGAGAGTACCATGACCATCACCGACAATGACGGCGTGCAACACACATGCATGAAGCACATCAACATTGAGTATCACTATGTGCCTTCGTTGTTGCATGACGACAGGATCAGCATTGTGAGGTTTGAGACAACACGGCAGCTGGCTGACTTTTTGACCAAGGCATTGAAGCGTGACTCGTTCAAGAAGGCTGTTAGTTCGGTCCGTGCGTATCCGTGAGTTGCTCTCTATGTCCCTGCTTGCGTCTGTACATGCTCTAGGGGAGTCCGATTGTTGACTGTGTCTTTGCCCGCTCATGTGCACTACGCCTGTGAATCATGGGGGAGTGTTGGTTTTCGGGCATCCTCATTGTGCTCTTTTTTTGTCCTCCCGGCTTGTGCACATCGGCGTGCAGATGATTGACGACGAGATTCGACGCTGTAGGAGTGTCGTCCGGTGGAGCCGATGCACGCTGAAGCCTACCCGCAGTTCGCTGGAGCCTCCTCTCCACGGTGACGTGCTCAGCTCCATCGACAGGCCTCCTCAGCGGTCGGGCCACCGGCGGTCACTGCCACCACAGATGTTGTCTGCATGCGTCAAGCGCTGGATCTGACTGTATCGTTGCGTCTGCAGTGTCATGCTATGTCTAGGGTCTGTGTCTTGTGTTGCGTGGCACTATTTGGCATCATGGACCATCGTAGGCACTAGCTGGGTTCACGCAGCCATAATTCTTTGCTGCTCTTTTTCTAGCTGATTCCGGCTGCACGACTGCGTTCGCAATGTCGGTTTTTTGGTATGGTCCAGTTTTCAGGCAAAATGGACGACGCCCGGGTTTTCGGGTGTCAGCCGTCTAGCAGGGCTCACCGAGAAAACCCTGCCTGCCCGAAAATAGGTCTAGGACTCTTTTCTGATCGGCTAGTTAGCTGAGTAACAAGTTCTTCAGAGCTGGGGGGGAGCTAGAACTTGGAGGGGTCTCCCATTGTTGCTCATTCTTCACTCCTAATCAGTTACTTCCAGTTTTCAGCTGCTTCCTGACGCTAACACTGGCGCGCGCGTTTCTGAGTAACAAACCCAGAGCACTCAGAATTAGACTCTAGAGTAGCAACAAGAGGGGGCAGCAGACAAAGCAACTAGCGTGGAAGCCCGCACGCTGCATCAAAACTGCCATTGTCTCAACCTACGCTCTAGTGTAGTTTCCATTTCCTGGTCGGACGGTGACGACAGTCACAAGTCGTACACACAACAGCAAGGGTCTGGCTAGGAGACACAAGGCAAAGTGTCAGAATGCTTCAAAAACATTTGCAAAGAGAGATGACAAATGACAGGTCCATGGCATAAGTACCTGCCACGGCGCACCATGGGTGTCGCACGCGGTAGCACAAGGTCTGTTCTAAAACCAGCCCAAAACTACTGTTTTGGCCGTATCTCAGCGTAGACATGTCAGAACGCTACGCCGTCTAAACCTAGATGTGCATAATCACAAGCCAGACACTACCACTGGTCACATGCATGTATCCGGCATCAAACGATGGACAGAAAATGCAAAAACATACAAATGAGGCCCATGGCTAGTCCATCGATAAACTCCTACGTGCTGTAGAAAAACTGTAAGAGGTCCATGGCAGCTTCAGGAGCTTTGGGACGGTCGTCAGTCAGCTCCAAGCTGGTATTCCATCACCAGATGACGCATCGGTACCACCTGGGTCCGCATCAGGGGTCTGCACAAGCATGGACACGGCCGAGTTGTCACAATAAACTGTACAAGTCGTCAGGAACGTCACAAATCACAACACTCCCCCATGAACCGATGTTACGCATGTCCATACACGTGCAGCATTGAAACAAGTACAACAACGAGTGCAGAAACAGTCGTGATACAGACACAGACACACTCCACACTCAACCACTCTTAGGTAAGGTGCGCAGCCCAACAGAACAAATGGCCACTATAAACTTCCCATGTGCTAGTGCCTTTGTGAAGAAGTCAACACGCTGCACGTTAGTGCGAACCCATATGACGAAGATCACGTGTCGCTCCACCATATCATGCACAAAGTGATGCTCAACTGCAATGTGCTGCCTGCAAGTGTGAAAGACACGAGAGTTCTCCGTAATGGCAAGGGTACTCTAGTTATCGCAACGAAGCACAATGGCGTGTGCTGACTGACCCTGCTGAAGGAATAGGCGCTGAAGCTAGACTGCCTCAGCAGCCCCTACACTCAAAGCAACACACTCTGCCTTTGACGAGCTACGTGCAATGCAGCCCATCTTCCCACTGCGCCAGGATACAGCGGTACCACCAAGCAGGAACACGTAACCGGTGCGACTGCGTCCATCTGGACTCCAGGCCCAATCGCTATAGGTGTAGCCGTCAAGAACCATTGAACACTGCCAGCGAACATAAAGTCCGTGGCACGGTGTGGAAACCACATGCCGCACCACTCACACAACGGAATAAAGGGCTCTAGCGCGTGGAGCCTCCGACAATTGTGCAAGGAAGTTGACGGCGAAGGTGATGTTGGGGCGTGTGGTAGTGGCCAAGTACATCAGAGATCCGATGAGACAGAGGTACAAAGTCACATCCGGTGTCTCCACCAGCTATGTGGGATTGTCCACATTTAGGGCATCCTACCCGTCAGGTGTGAGAAGCGTTGAGGCCGTGGGCACTGCGCAAAGGAGGTCACTGAAGCGCTCCTCCACGATGTGTGCGTTTCGGGCCTAATGCAACAGTAGTGTTTGACGTCTGCAGTCTCACACGATCTCCATGCCAAGAAACAGCGCTGCAAGACCAAGGTCCTTCATCCTAAAGGCAGATTGGAGGAGCGCTTTGGCCTCCTTCATGGCCTCCATGGAAGGAGATGCGATCAGAAGGTCGTCCACAAAGACCAGGATGACGGTAAAGCGCGTAGGCGTCCGTTGGATAAAGAGGGAGGGATCTGCCTCGCTTTGTACATATCTCATACGAGTAAGGGTGCCGATGATCTCCTGGTTCCAACACCGAGGAGACTGCTTGAGGCCGTACAAGGACTTGCTCATCCACCAAACCTTGTCACCGTCCTCAAAGCCTGGTAGTTGAGCCACGTGAATCTCCTCATCCACAGAGCCATGGAAGAACATATTGTTCACATCCATCTGGTGGAGTTTCCAGTCATGCTGAGCAACTACACCAAACAGAGTGCAAGCTCAGGTCATGCGGCCTAGAGGGGCAAAGGTGTCAGTGTAATCTCAATCTGAGAGTACGCCTTGAAGACCAAGCGAGCCTTGTGGCATTCCAGTGAGCCATCCGGCTTTCCTTTATTGTAAAAGACCCACTTAACGTGAGAAACCTTCCTTCCAGGTGGAAGGTCAACTAGCTCGTAAACTCCATGCTCTCGGATGGTGCAAAGATCATCCTCGCAGGCAGCATGCTAGNATGGAAGAACATATTGTTCACATCCATCTGGTGGAGTTTCCAGTCATGCTGAGCAACTACACCAAACAGAGTGCAAGCTCAGGTCATGCGGCCTAGAGGGGCAAAGGTGTCAGTGTAATCTCAATCTGAGAGTACGCCTTGAAGACCAAGCGAGCCTTGTGGCATTCCAGTGAGCCATCCGGCTTTCCTTTATTGTAAAAGACCCACTTAACGTGAGAAACCTTCCTTCCAGGTGGAAGGTCAACTAGCTCGTAAACTCTGTGCTTTCGGATGGTGCAAAGATCATCCTCGCAGGCAGCATGCTAGGCGTCAACATCCTGTGATGAGAGAGCTTCCCTCAGTGTGCCCGGATCAGGCGCCACAGAGGGAGAGCTGTGAGTGGCCAGTGTACACGCCTTAGTGTTAGGTCTGACGACCACAAGGTCAGCTGTTGCATCACAAGCGATATGAAACTCGGGAGTGACGAGATCGTGACTTATGGGGCACGCTGGATGTACCTTTGTGCATTCAGTGCCAACACTCAAGCCTAGGGCCTTTGTGTCGGGATCACCACTCGTGATAGTGCGAGTGGAGTGCCTGTGTGTGGGACCTGACACTCGCTGGACTCCAGAGTCCAATGGTCAAAGGCAACCGCTGGGCTCACGTGAGTAACCTTGGCTCGAGGGGCTTACCTCAGGCATAGGGATAGGCACGACCACAGTTGGTCAGGGCTGAGGCAAAGGAGCCGATGATGTCGTGCGAGGAGATGCATGTGTGGGAGATACGAGGCTTGGTGTGACAGTAGGAGAAGGTGAGGCAGGACTACGCATAGAGGCCAGAGTGCTGGCACACACAGATACACGATCATGAGTGCCTGTGGGGTGCGAGGGAACATGGACAGAAGCCGCCTGTGCCGGAGAGGTCTCTAGGCCGACAGCGATGATCGCTGGATCATGAAGAGCCAGAGACCGAGAAGTGGAGGGGGCTCGAACGGATCCATCAGCCGGGCAAGAGGTGCTTGCAGGCTCAGACTCCCCCATTCGTGGAGAAGCCTCACACATAGGAACGTGCATGACGGACAGCACCGTGATCAAGGTCAGTGAACCAGGCCACCTTGGCGGTGGCACTTACAACAGAAGCCGAAACAACCCGTCGCTTTGGACCTCTCTTCAATCTCACCCCTGCACCTGCGATCACAAATCCTCAACAGAACGCGTGTACGCATGGCGGAAACCCACAAAATCCTGCTTCACAAAACGCCACAGTCATCCCCATCTCCACGGACAGTGGCTCACCACCTAAAGATTTTTTGACACTGGAAAACACCTTTCTTGACGAAGCAGAACAGATCATTAAGGACGTCGCTAGTCTGGACTCAACCGTTTCCAAGCTCAAGAAGTAACTTGAAGAAGGCCATTTCGCCAACTCTGTGAAATGCAAAATCCCCGAGTTTAGCCTGCTTCTCCTGGGCGAAGCAGCCCTACAAGCCACATGGTCTCAAACCATGCACGACGAATGTGTGGCCTACATGAAGAAACAGCACACCCACGTCGTTAATGGCAAACTTGCCAAGAGAACGGCACTTCTGAACTGTCTCCTCAGGATCAAAGTTTGAATGGGACAGTAGCTTGACGTTCTTTGCCGCCCAAACGGAGCGTCTATCCCAGAAATCTACGACAGCACTCCTTTCTGCAAAGCATGGTCGAAAACGATTCTTGACGGCATCGAAGACAAGATCAAACACACCGGTGATCTTGACCACATCAAGCGTGTTGATGCACCACGGAAAGCCAAAGAGATCCGCATCCGTAAAGCCACCGCGGATGCAAGAACCGAAGCCATGGCCAAAGACCCTATCCTTCGGGAGACAATCAAAGAGGAAGTGGATACCCGGAAACAAACCCTGGCGGCACAGATGAGCCGGCTGGAACAGAAGTTGGACCAGCTCACATCCATCAACTCCGTCAACCCCACCTCTTTGAAAGCTGCCAGCAACCCCACCCCCAACCCCAACTCCAGATCAAGGAGAAGGAAAGCAAAAGATCAGCCTCAGCTTCAGCCTGAACAGCCATTGCCACAACAGCAACAGCCAGCGCTGCTCCCAACCACATAGGGCCAACAGCAGCAGCAACAACAACAGAGGCAGCAGCAGCAGCAGAAGCAGCAGCAGCGACATAGACAGTAGCAGCAGTAGCAAGGTCCAAAAAATGGACCACGGCAAGGGTACGACTGCGGAAAACAAAAGGAGCTCCTAAAGGGCTCCATTGAGGATCATTCACTCCAGCAACTTTTGGACAAACCGATTGTTGGAGTAATGCTCCTCACCATGGCAGGAGTGACTCCAAAAAGGAACACAAAAAAGACAAGCCGTAGTGGCTTAGTGGTTAATGGTGTCCACCTCTAGAGGCAGGGGCCCGGGTTCAAGTCCCACAAAATGAAATTCTGCCCTGCCTCAAGGGAGGTGGAGAATAGATGCCAGGAAGCTAGCTCAACCTCTAGAATTCCTCTTTAAGTTTCTAGAAGGCCAGGTGAGGGTCCAGGAAGGTGGCACACCTTCTAGAAGGGGTGACTTGTCCTACAAGGCATCTAGAGGTGTCTTGGTCTTTTGGACACCTTCCCTCCTACTAGAAGCGAGCTGAGGAATCTAGGAAGGGGCAGAAGCTTCTAGAGGAGGGAAGGGATGCCTTCCTAGGTGGGAAAAGGACAGCCTACCAAGGAGCACTCTAGAAGCCATAGAATCTGCTAGAAAGCATCAAATCTGGCATGCTTTGGTGTTCTGGAAAGCTTAGATCAGTGGCTATAAAATTCCACTGGTTGTGAGCCTTGATCAAGTGTTAATTCTCATCAAATTGAGGCCAAAACTATTGCCTCACTCTCTGACCAGTTTTCTGCCATCCTTGGAACCAGTTGCCTCCACAGTTTCAGTCTCTCCAAAAACAGTTGGTGGTGTGAACCAGCCACTGCTAGGGACCCTCCAGGGTCCCTAGCCCTTAGGCCAACAAAGGGTTATGGGCCCACGCCTCCAAGGGGTTCAAAGCCAGCTTGATTTCACGCTCCCAACAGCAAGACATGGCAACTAGCGAGCAAGAGAGCAGCCGCGCTATCCTTACGTTTGNCATGATCACAGTCCTTGGTGGCGGACCTTCCAAGGAGCTGAAGTACCTGAAGGTTGCTGAGTACGTGCGCAATGAGTGGATGCGACGTGGCGGTCGAGAGAGTGCAGCGGCATCAACTTCAGCTTACACAGTTCATCCTCAAAGTGGAGGCCGAGGCGACAAGTGGAAGGGTGCCAAACAGGGCACTAAGAAGGGTGACAAGAATGGAGAGTGCTTCAACTGCGGCAAGGAGGGCCACTACGCGCGCAGCTGTCCTAAGAAGAAAATAGATCAGTCGCAGCGGGACGGGAAGAAAAATGAGCACGCCCTTATGGCGTACAACTCCACCAACTTGAAGGATCCGGGAGTTGCCGTCATCGACTCCGGATCAGGCCGCCACACGTAATGCAACAGGGCGGCATTTGTCACCTACAGCGCCTCGGAGAGACGCATGACGGTGGCCAATGGAAAAATAGAGGTGGCCGCCGGTGAGGGTAACGTCCGCATTGAGTCAGTTGTGGATGGCAAACCTGTCACGAGTACAATCTACGATGTGCTGCATATACCCAACTTTGGGGCAAACTTGCTCTCCGTCAGCCGCCTTACCGACAAGGGACTTGAGGTGCTCTTCACAAAGAAGGAGGCCGTCATCCGCAAAGAGGGTAAAGGTGAGGTGATTGCGCGTGCCAAGAGGGAGGACGACTTGTACCTGCTACGCGCGAAGATCCTAAGCAGCCGGGTGGGGTCCAACGCCGCCAATCTTGCAACGAAGGATGGAGAAGACCTGGACCAATGGCACCGCCGACTCTGCCACATTTCTCCATCCACCGTGAAGGAGATGGCTAAGAGGGAAGTGGTGCGGGGTCTCCAAATCAGCGGCCTTGATGGAACCAAGGAGACCGTGTGTGAGCCATGCATCATTGGCAAATCAACTCGGCAGCCGTTTGTCGCCAAGGGGACGCGTGCATCGGCAAAACTGGCCGTGGTACACACAGATGTGTGTGAACCGCTTGAGAGCTCCATCGGCGGAGCTCGCTACTTCCTCACCTTCATCGATGACCACAGCCGGAAACTCTATCTCTACCCAATGAAGCGGAAGAGTGAGGTCCTTGCGTGCATGCAAGAGTTTGTGGCTGATGTGGAGCGGCAAACAGAGTTGANCTTGCAACGAAGGATGGAGGAGACCTGGACCTATGGCACCGCCGACTCTGCCACATTTCTCCATCCACCGTGAAGGAGATGGCTAAGAGGGAAGTGGTGCGGGGTCTCCAAATCAGCGGCCTTGATGGAACCAAGGAGACCGTGTGTGAGCCATGCATCATTGGCAAATCAACTCGGCAGCCGTTTGTCGCCAAGGGGACGCGTGCATCGGCAAAACTGGCCGTGGTACACACAGATGTGTGTGAACCGCTTGAGAGCTCCATCGGCGGAGCTCGCTACTTCCTCACCTTCATCGATGACCACAGCCGGAAACTTTACCTCTACCCAATGAAGCGGAAGAGTGAGGTCCTTGCGTGCATGCAAGAGTTTGTGACTGATGTGGAGCGGCAAACAGAGTTGAAGGTGAAGGTGTTCCGGAGTGACAACGGCGGTGAATATGCGGGGTGCCTTGGGTGGATGAAGAGCAAGGGGATTGAGTGGCAGAAAAAAACTCCACACTCCCCACAACAGAATGGTGCGATCCATATTGAGCGACGCCGGCCTTACACAACGGTATTGGGCGGAGGCGGCAAGGACAGCAGCGTACATCATGAATCTCATGCCGACCAAGCCGCTGAAGGACAAGGAGAGCAATGTGTGGAAGACGCCACAAGAGGTGTAGAGCGGGAGGAAGCCGGCAGTGGGTCACCTCCGCACGTTTGGTTGTGTTGCACATGCAATGGTGCAGGCACGTGAGGGACGGAGCAAGCTGGACCCGCGTACCCGCCGGTTTGTTTTCCTTGGATATGAGAGCGGAAGCAAGGCGTACCGGCTCTTTGACCCAACGAGGCAGCAGATTGTGCGAAGTCGTGACGTCACGTTCAAGGCGAAAAGCCGTTGGACAGATAAGGAGGCAGGTCTCTCCAAGAGGGGGGAGTGGATGCCACTCTTTGAGGGGGAGACACCGGAGGACATGAATGAGGGTCACGTCCTTGCAGCAGCACCAGCCGGAGAGGATCGCCCGAGGGATGTGCGACCGGCAGAATATGTTCCGGCCAGTTCGGATGAAGAATCCAAAGCACCGGAGATGGACGTGGAGGCGGGGAGTCAACCGATGTCTCCAAGCTCTCCAAGAGAGGGGGAGCAGGTCCTTGGAGAGGATGGCACCAAAAGGGGACAGCAACAACAACAACCGCCTCAAGAGCCCCGCACGAGCAACCGTGTGCGAAGAAGGACAAAAAGGTACGATGCCGACAAGGGCATCTGGACAGGGTTCGCACAAGTCTTCTTCACGTAAGAGGAGCGTGAATATGGCACTGTACAAGAAGGATGGGGCTGAGTGAGAGGGAGCAATAAAATGTAAGCTCGCCTCGCATGAGGAGAAGGCTCCTGAGTTGCAGATTAAGCATGGACAACTGCCATGGGTATTGCGCAAGGGGGAGATTGTTGGAGTAATGCTCCTCACCATGGCAGGAGTGACTCCAAAAAGGAACACCAAAAAGACAAGCCGTAGTGGCTTAGTGGTTAATGGTGTCCACCTGTAGAGGCAGGGGCCCAGGTTCAAGTCCCACAAGATGAAATTCTGCCCTGCCTCAAGGGAGGTGGAAAACAGATGCCAGGAAGCTAGCTCAACCTCTAGAGCTCCTCTTTAAGTTTCTAGAAGGCCAGGTGAGGGTCCAGGAAGGTGGCACACCTTCTAGAAGGGGTGACTTGTCCTACAAGGCATCTAGAGGTGTCTTGGTCTTTTGGACACCTTCCCTCCTACTGAAAGCAAGCTGAGGAATCTAGGAAGGGGCAAAAGCTTCTAGAGGAGGGAAGGGAGGCCTTCCTAGGTGGGAAAAGGACAGCCTACCAAGGAGCACTCTAGAAGCCATAGAATCTGCTAGGAAGCTCCAAATCTGGCATGCTTTGGTGTTCTGGAAAGCTTAGATCAGTAGCTATAAAATGCCACTGGTTGTGAGCCTTGATCAAGTGTTAATTCCCATCCAATTGAGGCAAAAAATATTGCCTCAATCTCTGACCAGTTTTCTGCCATCCTTGGAACCAGTTGCCTCCACAGTTTCAGTCTCTCCAAAAACAGTTGGTGGTGTAAAATACACCACCAACTGTTTTTGGAGGGTCCCTAGCAGTGTAACCAGCCACTGCTAGGGACCCTCCAGGGTGCACACTCACCCTCAGGCCAACAACGATGTCATATTTCATGAATCGGATCACAAACCTTGGAGTGCATAATCTGTCGGCGAGAGAGCTCTCAGCCGACAAGACAGCCCTTTTGGGCCTCGGCCTGAACTTTGCGTTCCACCCTAAACCCTTCGCCTTGACCGAGATTCTTCCCAGCTTCGACGCTTTGTTCAGGAGGGTGATATTGGCATTGTGCTTCAGAGAAAACAAGGACAAAATCGTCCCCAAGTTTCGCATCTCCAACCCGTCCTGGAAACGACCTCCGGCTCCACGGGAAGTGGAGGATGAATGCGACTTTCTGATCTTGGACATCACCAACGCCTACACCACCTCCACCCCTCCCCGCAAGTCTTACATGCCAAAGCGTCTTTTCACCGTCCTAAGAAATCTGAAGACGGACGACTCCATCATCATCAAACCCGCGGACAAGAATCTTTGCATCGTCACCATGGACAAAAGCAAGTACATCTCAGAATATCTGTCACATTTGCACGACCCATCCACCTACCGTATGGAGGAGTGCAACCTGAACAGAATCATGGAGGACTTGCTTGAGATTCAAGTATGTTTCAGTGGCTTCAATGTGCCACCCAGCTCCATGTGGAAGTTCTTTGTTAACCCCCCCAAAAATGGTTGGCAACCGGCAGCCTTCTACGTCATCATGAAGGTGCATAAGTGTCCAGCAGTGGGAAAACCTAATGCAGCATCCCACTCCTGGATCACTACAAATGTCTCCAAGTGGCTGGACTCCGAGTTGCAACCGGTGGTACGGACCCAACCCACCTTCGTTAAGGATAGTACATCCCTCCTCCTTGAGTTGGAAAGGACCCCAGTCCCACAAACCACCCTACTATCCACCTACGATGTTGTTTCTCTCTATCCAAGCATCCCAATCAGAAAAGCACTGTCATACATTGCAGAGCTTCTCACCCAAGCACGGCACCCTAAAGCCAGTTTAGTCCTCCAACTTCTGGCCTGTGTTATGCACAACTGCTTCGTGGAATTTTTGGGTTGCACTTACCGGCAGGTCAAAAGCACAGCCATGGGAACCCCCACGGCACCAGCCTTTGCTATACTCTTCATGAGTTACCTCGACCGAGAGCTTCTTCGTCTCACCTCTGTTCAGCCCCTGCTCCATAAACGTTAATCGAAGATAAACTACTTCTTTAGACAGGTTCAGAGCAAGACTTACTCTTCTTCCTCAACACTCTCAACGGCCTAGATGAGCACATCAAGATCAAGTGGCAAGTCTCAGAAAAACAGATTGATTTTCTGGACTTGCACATTTTCAAAGGGGAAAGCTTCAACCAAACAGGAATCCTGGACCTGAAAACCTTTCAAAAGCCCATGAATACGTACCTGTACATCCCCTACCGCAGCTACCACACACGGAGCTGCCTCCGTGCTTTCACCATCGCCAAACTCCAACGTTACCTCCTGCGGACCACCTCCTCACTGGACTTCCTTGAGATGAAGAGACTTTTCTTTTCTCGGCTGAAATACTATGGCTACCCGCAGAGATTCCTCATGCCACTGTTCGACACAGTCCAACACTCGCAACGCCGACAGAAGCTGGACACAATCCGACTTCGACAAGAGAACACCAAGCCAAGAGGCACGGGAATCAGGCCCCTTGTGTTCAAGACCCAGCTGAACCCACGTTCAGAGGGCTTACACTTGGGGAGTTTTTCAAGACGGTTTGCAAACCGTCTTGAAAATCTAAATGCATCTGTGTTCCCCTCACGTGTTGCAGACTCATCTCGTTTTTTCCAGAATGAGAGGTCCTGGCTCCATCCCAGCCAGGGACAATGGAAATGTCGAAGACAATGGCGGCGCGTCAAGCAATCCGCGCAACCCTGGAGACGCTCTGAGCAATCAGCGTGCTCGCTTGCTGTCTACGGCCGCGCTATGGGACCACCCCGCAGCACACCTCGGATCTGGCTAGCGACTCCTACCAACCTTGGTCGTTTTGCACGCTCTTGCCTATATGAGCCGTGACTGTTGTAGTTCTGATCATAGGCGTTGATGAAGGCCATGCGGCCGAAACGCGTTCCCCTCTTTTGAGCTCCAGTCTTTCACAAAACACCACCCCCACTCCTCAATCTGTCTCATATCTCTTCAAAATGCCGTCACCTAGCTCCTCTGATGCACTAGAAGAATGGCTTCCAAAAGAGAACCTCTAATGGTTCTGAAAGCCGACGTATTTGATGTCCTGGTCCATACTGAGCACCGACATGGCTCCAACCGGTGACAAGGACAAAGGACCACCAGATCCCTCCTCCTCCTCCTCCTCCTCCTCCTCAGGGGTCATGAGTCCACACGCGCAGGCCATTGTAGACTTGCGGAGATAGCAGGATGAGATACGTCGTCAGCAGCAGCAGAAGACTAACGCCATCCGTGCGCTCACTGATCTTATTCGTGGTCAGACCATGGCCCCACAGCAGACATCCAGGGGAGTTGGCTGTGCCATACCTTCTGCACAGCAGGCAGCATCTATGCTGAGGAGAGTAGTAGGACAGGACCCACCACTTTTAGATCCTTTGGATGAGGACCCTGGCATGCCAGGCATGGAGGATGACCCCCATGAGAGGGAGTTTCGGGAGCTTCAGGTGCGTCTCCGCCAGCTTCAGACGGGCTCCGGCTCCCTAATCCCGAAGATCCGATCCTCGCCAGATCCCTACCTCGGCAAACTTCCTCGTTCCGGTGTCTTCCCCATCCCTCGTCCTTCTGAGCCTGTGGTTGTTCTCCCCACGAAGCGGCAACCCAAGGACTTCGAGACATCGCCTCCATGCTATGTTAGCGAGGACAGTTTTGACTGCTGGTATACTCTCTTCCATGTCTGGGCCACTTCGTAGGGAGTGTGGCCCTATTATCACAGTCCGTATCAGGTTACAGACCATACTTAGGTGCTGATAGCGGCTCGGGCAATGCATGGAATCCTTTATGCCATGCCGTGCGAGACTGTCGTGGACTTTCGCCCTTTCCTTGGAGAGGCCGACACGAGAGTGGGTGCAGATCCACGCGGAGGCCGGGATCTGGCACTGTCCCTGCTTGCTGCACAAAGGCACGCCACCCGCGCAACTCACATTCACGCTTTCCACTCCCTTTGTCAGGGACATACCAATTCCGCAGCTGATTACAGGCGGCGCGCCATGCACATCTACACGCGCCTTGGGGCTTGAGGAGGTACATAGCTTTGGGCGTCTCACACGATTGGATTCCGTCTTGAGCACACAGACATCCTTTCACGGTACAGCGACGCCTTGCTCAAGCCCTTGTCCACCTCGCTTCAGCTTCTTCATTACGCGCATCAGCTCTTCATCCAGGTGACTTCTGCCCGCGAGGCAGCTGTGGCCCACCAGGGGAGTGCTCTTGCTGCAGCGGTCATCACGTCACCACCGACGCCCCTCTTGCAGCCCACTTCTTCATCCTTTGGCACACCCTCCTCTTCCCCTTTGACCCCGGCTACCCCGACTCAGATGCAAGGTGTGGCAACCGTGGTACAAGGGAAGAAGGGTAGGAAGAAGTGTGGTTCAGGCCAGCAGCAGTCGCAGTAGCAGTAGTAGTCCTCAGGCGGTAGCAATGGATGCACTGTCCACTACTACAACTGTGGAGGTACTCATTGCTACACCGAGTGCCAACAGCCGTTTGATTGGGTGCGGATCACTCGCGATCTTCAGGCCGCACACGTACAGGGGGCTGCGGCCAGTAATACAGCCTCCGCTTGTGTAGCGACCACAACTGCAGCAGCTATCGCATCCTCACCAGCGAGCAGTGGCGACCCATACCCGCGTGACCACACCATTCCCAAGCTCCGTCATCTTCTGGCACTTCACTTTCTAGGAGGTGCGAGTGTGTTTTCATAGCCGGGTGTTTCACAGACTATTTTTTCATCTGTTCTTGTCGTTCGTGATGACTCTTGCGGGGGGCACAGCTGGCATGTGATGACGATGGGTTTGACAGGTTCGATTGGATTCATGAGTCACACCTCTATGCCCTTTGTTGTTCCTCCTCACCTGGTGCTGAGCGCCCGTCTGAGGCCGAGTGCTCCATTACCCATTGTACAGTGACATCCTCCGGTCGTGATCCCGGTGGCACTTGGATCATCGATTTTGGTGCCACTCATCACATGACCTGTTGTCGTAGTGACTTCGTTGTTCTCGGTCCTGTTGCGCCTGTCCGCTCCATTCACACAGGCTCTGGTCAGTCCTTGCCTGTCCAGGGTGTTGGGGTTGTGTGCCTTTATGGTCCGTCTGGCCCCATGTATCTTTCCAAGGTGCTTTTTGTGCCTGACCTTGAGCTCAGTTAGCTTTCTATGCGTGCCTGCACGCTGATGGGACTCTCCGTGGAGCACAGTACAGACTTTGCTACTGTGACAGCTATTGATACTCGTACTATTGTTATTCGTGCCTCTATTGTGGAGGATCTGTATCATGTCTCTCGGATTTTTCCTCCTTCTTGCAACCCCTCTCCTCCAGCTCGAGTGTTTTTCACTAGCATTCTCTCTGCAGAGCACCAGCAATTGCTACATCGTCACATGTGTCATGTGGGCTTCGACACTGTGTCAAAGCTCATTCGGACACAGCCCGCACTCGGTCTTGATGCGACTTCTTTCGAGGAGCCGTCCAAGACCGACTGTCTATTCTGCGCTGAGGGTAAGATGCATCGTTGCACCTACCCTGACTCCCGTTCTCGCACACTTTGCCCTCTCGAGTTGGTCCATTCGAGCCTTCTCGGTCCTCTTCCTATCGAGTATCTACTTGATCGGGGCATATACATCCTGGCCCTGACGGTAGATATACAACATGCGCCAGAAGAGCGATGCCACTCTCGCGGTTTGCCTCTGGCTAGTGATGGCTGAGCATGAGTCTCACTATGCGCTGCATACTTCCCGTTCGGATCGCGGCAATGCTTCTTGCCATCATTGCTGGTGTCAACCCGGTAGGCAACAGAGGTGGAGAGGAATCCGTCTAGATCAATGGTCCCATCACCTGATAAGTTATCGCAATGGATGATTATGTGAGTGTTGTAGAGTAGCCGGTTGCCTCTAGTGTATGGACCCCTTGGAAAGCATGGTGAATTACGTGCAAGAGTCCCTCCGTTGTCAAAATCTTCCCCGGGCTATCACAGCTTGTTGCCAACTTCCCTTACTTGTTTCACCACCATCGGCGCAAGGTCTTTGTGATCTGAGATGGTGGAGATGTACTNACATGGTCCAATGAGCAAAACATTGTTGGTGAACAAGTAGTAAGTGTAGAGCATATGACATTATGGGAAACAGGGTTACTTGAGTGATTCATCATTAGCTGTAAGTGTACTTCTATGAGAAGTGTTTGATTTTTCAGCACATTTACGAGGGAGAATGTAATAATGAGGCATCCTTCAGATCTTAGGCTCTTGAGGCGAGTGGCACTTGTGAAGTCGTGTTCTAAGCGGCTACTTCAAGAAACTCCTCTGAGAATTTGGGATGTCAAGGATTTTCTCTATAAATGTCTATCTTTGTTGAGAAGTCTTCTCAATCACAGTAAAACATCCATACGATTCACAACACATTCAATCCTTCATAAAACTAATCAAAATTATCGATACATTTTGAAATGCAAAAAAAGGGTCCACGATTTTGGCCAAAATGTCAATGGTCCATCAACGTAAAACTCTAGAAGTCGGCCTGTGGTAGGCCGCTCTTGTATGTGTGAGACATAACACTACAACCTTGTTATTGTTTTATTCCTAAAGAATAATGGTTTTCTCAACCCGTGTCGCATGATTGTTGTCTGAAGCCATCCTGTGGTGCTCATGAATCTTCTAGAGATAAGCTAAGGTCCTCGTTGGATCCTCGTGCACTCGTAGGTAATGGAAAACTCTTAGAGGCACTTGCATGTACCATTATCCCACGTTCGCCTTTGTTGCCGTGCCAGAGTCCGACAATAATGGATATTTGCTAAACGATTGCACTTAGTATAATCCCTATGTGGCGGCAGTGGCTTTCGCAAAACTAGGTCTCAAAGCAAATAAGTGATAAGAACCAATATCTTCTTCACACTTCAAGCGTGTCGTTTGCAGAGTGGTCGTGGTGGACATTCCAGCTTGCGACAGAATCACAATCGCCTCATTTTGGATAGACATTACCTCCTCGCACACAAGAATTCCTTTCGTGCAACTTTCTTGCCACGTTGAAAATCAACGATTCCATTTAAAGGTCTCATGCCATGACGTACAAGATCCACACGGGCCCCGGACTCGAGTCACACCAAATGAACTCCAATGATGGACGATGATTGAAGTGGTGATCTAGACTTGCCGGAGTCCGTTGTAGCATACAGAGCAATCGTTTCATGTTTACTACATGACTTTTCGTAGACTGTCCCGTTGTCCTTGTCGCATATGCTTGCAACTTATTCTTGCAAATAGACCCTCCTATCAAAGTACTATGCCACTTGCGACAGGTGACGTTGGCCATGTAAAATTGGAAGACCGGATTCTATCATGGTTCTCTAATCTTATCGTGGTCTGATGTCGTCATGAAACAAATCAGACTTGCACTTTTGTCGGGCAAATGGGGTTTGACAATAGGCAATTCCAAGGGAAAGTGACACGACCACTGCCAGAGGTTTAAGAGGAAACACCACCGTGATGTCTCTCACTCCCACCAACGCCTGCTGGGTAGAGAAAAAAAAAAAAGAAAAAGAAAGGGAGGTGCGAGAGAATAGGAAAAAAAATCGGCGGTGCCGGTCTCCTCAGCGCCCACGACCGGGCGCCGCTCGCCTTCGCATACGCCACAGGCTCCCTCCTCCACGCCCTGGTCTCTGACTTCGGCTCCCTCCTGCCCTCCGCTCGGACCCTTGACTTCCTCACCCATTTGTGGCCACGAGTGGAGGAGGAGCTGCCGGTGCAGGTGTTCCGCGCCTTCCCCTCTCTCGAAGGCCTACAGCAGGGACCAGCTCCACGCCTCTACTAGCAGCTGAGTGAGGTGTGGTATGCGAGCCGACGGGAGCGGTGGGTGGAGGAGGCAAGGACAGTAGCATTGCGGCACTGCGCCTGTCCAGTGCGCTACGGACTGAGCACGGGGTGCTGCTGTCGAGCACAGAGCAGATGTTGGGCCACAGAGACGCAGGGCAGCGCGCTATGGCTCCAGGCCACGCCGTCAGGAGAGGACGACCGGACCTTCCTCCCGGCAGCAGACTTCCGACTCCATGCACAGCTTTGGCTAGGCCTCCCCCTCGCACACCTGGAGCAGGTACGGGTCCACCCCCTCGAACCTGCTGCCGTGACCCGCCGTGAGAAGGAGGGGGGCGTGATCTGGCGTGTTCACAACGCCATCCGCGACGAGCTCGCTGACGTGTGCCGAGAGCACCGTCTCACGGTTCGCGTGGAGCCGACGGACATGCTGCCTCTGCCGGGAGGGCGGGGGTACCTCCGCCCGGACCTCACCTTGGTGGACCACGACCTCGGCATCACGTGGGTGCTAGACGTCACGACGGTGGACGCACAGGGATACCGAGCCACAGGGCCAGGACGAGCACTCGATGCTGCTGAGGAGGAGAAGGCCGAGCGATACAGAGTGGCTCCGCGGCGGGGACACCACCTGCGACCCCTGGCTTGGGAGTCCCTGGGAGGCCAGGGAGAGGAGTTCTGGACCTTCTTGGCCCGCCTGGCCAAGATCTGCCTCTCACGCGGGACTCAACAGTGCTTTGCAGAGACCCTCGCGCATTGGGCACAGCGAGCGGTGAGCATCCTCGCACAGCGTGCCTCCATCGCGGGGATCCGTGCCCATTGCGCGGCCATCCGACTCTACGTCTCCACGCGTGCCAGGACCTCTGCCCCCTTCACTGGCGATGTGGCCCCCATTGCGCACCAGAGACGTGTACGCTCCCTCCTCACACTCTCAGTCCTCTGCGGGGTGGAGCCGACTTTCTGGGAAGCCTAGCTCCCAGAGGCTCTGGGAGGTGTTTTACTCGTTGCTCCCTTGTAGCGGTCCTGGCCACAGGGCCTTGCCTGACATCCATCCATCGGGTTTCACGTCGACTGAGATTTGGCTATGTTGTCAAACATTTCAACGCATGGTGGTCGGTGCGTATGATGCATCGACGACCTTCCAGGTAGCATCGTCCCGTCTTGAACGCATGCACGACTACCCGCATCTCTTTCTTGTAGTTGATTTCCGGTCCTCGCAGATTTCGGGATGCATCCATGGTGATTCGTCCGGCATTGATGACATGACCAAAAAACTCGATAGAACGACGAACGAAGTCGCATTTCGAGAATTTTCAAAAAAACTTCTCTTTGTAAAACTTTGAGAACTTTTCGAAGATGTCCATCGTGCTCCTGCAGGGTGCGGGTGTCCACTAGAATGTCATCGAGCTACACCATGACAAAGTTGTCAAGGTACACCACGACAAAGCCCTTGAGGTACGACCAAAAACTATTGTTCATTGCCACCACAAATGTCGCTGGGGTATATACAAGTTCAAACGGCATGACAGTGAACTCGAAATACTCTTAACAAGTTTGGAACATTGTTTTTTCTTTTGTCGGTGGCTTCCATACGTATTCCGTGATATCCGCTACGTGTGTTGATTTTACTCAAAATTTGGGCTCCTCGGAGTTGGTCGAAAAGTTTATCGACTCGAGGGAGAGGATAACACTTCTTGATGGTAACATCGTTCAAAGCCCGACAATCCACGCACATCCGTATCTCGCCAGTTTTCTTTTTACTGGTGTGGCGTATGGTGACATGGATGGGCAGATGAACCCCTAAACAAGCATCTCATCGAGTTGCTTTTTGAGCTCGGTTAGCTTGTGATCCCTCATCCGATAAGCCCCTCAGACGGTGGATCTATTACCTGGCTTCGGTTCGATGCGATGGTGAGTGTCACTCTATGGAGGTTTTTTTTTTAAGAGTTCATTCGGGAAGACGATCGTGAACTCCTCAATGAGCAGTGCCAACTCTTTGGGTACCGTTGCAAACTTCGTCGAGGCCGATGAGGCTGAAGAGGCGAGTGATGAGTCAACTGCTACCACTTCCATTTCTCACATTGGCTCGAGGTGTGCGAGCCACGCACGAGCTCTTCGTCAGAGACAGTGTTTGGCCATGTTAAGCGATATAGGTTGCGTTGGTTGTCGCTTTTTGAATTCCGCTGCTTCCTCAGGTGGTTCCATCTCTGCTGCTTCCACTGTCAACTCCTGTCTCACACGGAAAAGCTGTTGTTTGGCGCCGTTAATCTCCACGTACATGTCCCGTTGTTCCAGTCGACCTGTGGATTGTGTCTATACAAAAACAATCGTATGAGGATGATTTTGTGATTGCTCACTGGACAAGACCTCCAGACGGCTATATCCCAAAGATCTCCCACTTGTAATGGTAGTGGTTCTCGGAGTCTCCGAATCTATAGTCTCTCGACGATGGTTTTTCCTTCAAACACCTCTGGCTCGGTCTGCAATCCTAGCTTGCAAACCATGTCATTGCTTACGATGTTCTGTGAAGCTCTTCCATCCACTCGCGCCGGTACCGTTCTACGACTTCTACATCCTCAAGGTTGAACGTTGAGGAGTATCGCCGGTTGGTCGTCCTTGGAAACCTTGTCAAACTTTGCAGTCTCAGATCCCTCCATGGTGATGTGGGTCGTTTGGATGGACGATCGTTCAGCGCTCATCGCTCCTCACGGACAAGAGTTGCACCTTTTGCTCCTGTCATTTGCTGTTTCCTGACTCATTTTTCTACGAATTCCCCCTCTTTTGGCTCGCTGTTTGCTTCGACAGTTGCACACGATGTGCTTGGCTTTTCCGCAGTTGTAACGGGTCTGGGCATCTCTCTATTTGACGGTGTCTACTTCCATCAGATTCAAGGTGGCCGCTGGCTAGTTCTTTCCATTTCCACGCTAATTTTGGTTAGGAGGTCGCCAGGCGTATGATTCATGAATCTGAGCGTTGTAGTCGACGTTGTCGATCATTTTTGTTGTTGGAATCATCCATGGAAAATCATTCTCGATGCCCAAAACAGTGATTGCTCGCTGCATGTCTCGCTTGAGACCGTTGTCGTGGAAACAGAGTTCGTCGGGGATGATGTTTGCTTCGGTGATGATCTCGCGGAATCTCCATGTGCACTCTGCCACGCTTGACTGTTGATGTAGACGTTGAAGCTTGTACCGAACGTCACACTTCTCTTTCAGCTGTCCAAAGTGTGCGAGCATTGCATGCAAAGATTGTTCTAGTCGATTGGTGGCGTCAGCGTGTCTTGCCAATGTGGGTTGATCTGCTCGAAGGGTAGAATGCCTATGATCAGTGATGTGAGAAGGACGCCTTGAGCCGTTGATGATACTCGCCAATCTTCTGTTGGTGTTGGATGGTCTTTAAGTCAGACCACTAACTTAATGCCGTGCCACACAAAATCGCGGCCGCAAAGTCAAATTTCTTTTTATCATCGTTTATCCTAACAGCGGTGAAATACACCTCCAAACTTGTCAGCCACATCTGAACCGTCGGTTTTTTTTAGTTTGCAGGATCGAACGATTCTGGTGGAGTCAAACAAGTTTTGGGTTTGCGCGAGTTGAGAATTACTCTCGACAAGCACGACTTCACGCGCGCTTGCTTTGGGAAGAGCCTCCATTGCGCCGTTGAGTTGTTGGAGCAGGTGGTTGTTGATTTTCTTGAGTGTGGAGATCCTGTTCGCTATCCGCGCTTGTCGTTCAGTGCCACCTGTCGTCCCTACTATCGTTGGTGAGGCTGTTGGTCGGGGGGACTGGTTTGTCGCAGTCGGGTCCATGACCAGATTGGTCGTCGAGGCCGTAGGGGTTGTTCTAGCTGCTGCAAAGCCTACCACGCCAGCATTCACTGTCGCTTCAGGGTTCGCGTGCATCAGCACATTCTACTGCTCCATCGCAGAAGTCATCGCCGAAGACCCGCTACTAGTCGTCGGTTGCGCTCGCTTGCCTCATGTCGTAGTTGCAAAGTCTGCAAAGTCTTGACGTGCGAGATGCGCTGAAGACTTGTGTGAGGTAGTCCTCCAAATGAGTAAAGTAGTCGGATGCCTCTAAGCACCGCTACGCTCTGATACAAAGTGTTACGCCGAACGGAGCGTAGATGGTGAACAGGTAGACGTTGCAAGGAAAACCACGATTTAGAATTTGGGACACTTGAGCCTTTCATCATTAGTGATAACTGTGCTTTGATGACAAGTGTCGAAATGATCGAAAACATATATGCTAGTGCCATGTTACGAATGAAGCATAGTCGGGTCATTAGGTCGGATGTCGAGCGACGCGTGCGGTGTTGCATCCTAAGTGGTCGGATTCAAGAAGGTCTTCCAAGAATTCGGGGGTCTTCGAGAATCGACGGTGAGGATGCGCAATGCATCTTTATAAATCGCGATTCGTTGAGAGGCGTCGAGAAGTCGACCAAAAGGTCGTGACACTTCTGTTTGTAGGTTCGCGAGAGTGGTCGTTGCTCTTAGAAGGTTTGGGAATATCCACTTAGAGCGGGGCAATCGGCCAGTTTGTTCTCGATCGTCGGAGTGAATATCGTTGTTTTTGAGACGTGATGGGCTATTTGTGTAGCAATAGAAATGCCCACTCAAGAAGATTAAGGACTCGTGTACGTTTGGTACGTAACATGTACCAAGCCCAAATCCACAAAATCGTGGCCGCACTGTGGCTCAAACTCTTGACGAAGGGCGAAGTGACTATATGCCCCAAGTTTCGTACAATAAGCCCCATCTGCCCCTTCGTCAGCATGATAAGCCCCATTCGCCCCTCCGCCAGACCGATAAGCCTGATCCACCCCTTCGTCGGGACGATAAGCCCGATCCGGCCCTCCGCCAGCACGATAAGCCTCATTGACCCCTCCGCCAGCACGATAAGCCTCATTCGCCCCTAACAATGAACAATAAGCCCCATATACCCCTTGCAATTGTCGAAGTCGTCATGTGACGGCATATGGTTCATTTTTCTGTAGGAGAAGGGTGTCTTGGTATTAATTTTTCACTTTTCCCACAATTTGTGCCTGAATTCGTACAACCACGCCGCATGCATGTACTCCATACTTGCACTTTACTATGAAGTCGACAACAACAATGTTCCGGTACTCGACAATGTACGGTTCAGCGTCCTTCATTTGCTCGTTAATTGGGGGTATCCTTTCATTCTGAAAACATTTCAAGGACTCGGAGTTTTTGTCAAACCACACACCGCACGTCTGCATGGCCGTCTTACCAGCACATGCAATGTCCTCGTAACATCGAAACACTCCCTGCGGATCCTCGGTCCTGAGCTGGCGTGGTTCATGCACCAGCATCCAAATGTCATGTCGCGCCTAACAGCTGTATGGCCAGCGTAGCAAGCGATAAGCGGGCCAATTGCATTGCGCCGCTGGACCAGTAAACAGCTGTCCGTGTTGCAACTTCCGCGGCACGCCATGATGAGCTGCCAATGACATGTCGCTGTCACATCCTTTAAACCGGCGGTGGCTATGGGCATGCCGTTGGGTACCCAAAACCATGGTGTACTATTAGTTGTAGGCGGAGAGTGGATGACATGCACTACAGTCACAGAGTATGTGCATGAAGAGGGGTATCGGCGGACAGTACCCTCATCCTACGTGTACACCTATCCTCGGATTGTCTGCCACTTGCACCACTTGTTGCGGCAGGGTACCTGTGGAGTTTCATCCGTTGTCATTCAGTGTTGTGTCATCGTCGTTGACACCGTCACCGCTCCCTCTAACGACGTTGCTTCTGCTGTTGCATCCTTCGTGAAGGCGGAATGGTGGACGACCAAGTCGTCGAGGACGCCGGTAAGCCTAATGAGGAGGGTAGATGGGATAAATAGGATGATGTTTTGTGCACAAAATACCCACCATTTTGGATGGCTTCCCTAGAACACCCTTGGCTCATTACCACGCAACCAAGTCCTGACGAGAACGTTGTTTGGTCTTCTCACGGACCTGCACCGAGGTGGTACCCCGATAACCCTCCGCCGAGCAACCCATCAGGCGCGTTTGAAGATGTTATGTTTTTGTTGACTCGGGATTGGAACGATGATTGGTGGTCCCGGCGGTTGGACGACTAGGACGCCCTTTCACAGAACCAACTCCCGGATGAACCACCTCGTGCTCCCACGTCCCCCGATGTCCGGGAAGCCGGACCGGTTAGGTTTAGCATGGGGCGCCGTCGCGTGCTGTCCGTACCACATGGCCACCTCGGTAATGCTCACTTTGTCGCATCCTGTGTCTCGATTTTTTTAGGAAGACGGAGACAGTGCATGGAAGTAGAGGTTCCTCTTCTTGGTTTTGCATGGAATCCATTCGTAACCAGTGCTCTCCCATGTCATTTTATGCTGTGCTGTCATGGACACGCGATTCGGAAGACGAACCATGTCACAGCCCCAAGAAGCACAAGGGGATGCCAAAGGAGCCGGCAGAGGGTATGTTGTTTGACAACATGAACGTAGCCCGGGCGTTTGTGGAGGAGTACGCGGTTGACAACCACTTCGGGCATAAGTGGGTGCGTAGTGAGCCCGCCAAATTCCACGTGACGTGTGCCGAGGCCAAGAACAAGGGTTGTACCTAGCTCCTACGCGCACATGTGACAAGCAAGTTTGGCGCCGTGAATTTGTCCCACGACGCTGATGGACACAAGTGTGTCCCCAACATTGGTCACGGCAATCCGGCCCGCTAGAAGGGGTGGGTGGCCCGCAAAATAGGCGAAGCACTGCAGCGCGACCCCACTATGTCTACAGCCATCCTGCGGCAGGTACTCCACGAGCGGACCGGCATCAACATCTCCAACAACACACTCTACCGCGCAAAGGCACAGGCCCAGGAAAACTTGATGGGCAAGAAAACCCACACGTGGAGTCTCTGTCCATGTTACATCGACGAGGTACGCAAACATGTCCGCTTGGAACCTTGAACAAAGTAGTGTTCATTCAACTTTCAGTTCTATTGAGTTGTGTACATCCATTTCGTCTGTGTAGCTGAGACGCGTTGACCCAGGAATCCATGCGGTCACGCACAAGGACAAGAACGGTGCTTTCCTGTGGGCGTTCGTCGCTCCACGGGCTGCCAGGATCGGTTCCCAGCACAGTCGACGCATTTTGACCATGGATGCAATGTTTTTGAAAAACGGGCATAAGCAAACTCTGTTGCTTGCCCAATTTTTTGAGGCCAATGACCACGCAGTACCCATGGCGTGGGCACTGGCACCGACCGAGGACGAGAGGAGTTGGAACTTTTTCTGCACACAAGTTGCCCTCGCGTATCCCACTGCTACTCTGCCTGGGAAATGCATCATCACAGATAGATAGATGGGCCTGGAGAAAGCGGTGAAGAAGTACCTAAGTGGTGCAACACACACGTTCTGCGCATGGCACTTATGCGAGAACATCCGCATTGCCCACGGGAAAAAAACCGCACACTGGGCATGGAAGTGTGCGCATGCGCTCAATGTCGACCAGTGGCAAAAGGAAACCACCCACCTGCGGCAAGTGAGTGCATCTGCCTACGCATATCTGTTTGGTAGGCCAGGTAGGGATGGGTCTGTGGTCGGGGGTGTACCTCTGGAGAGATGGACACGTCTCCACTGCCCCCTTAGCAGGGGAAGCCACACCACCTCCAACGCAGCAGAGAGCTGGAACGCACGCATCGTCGCACACCGCAAGATGTATCCATAGAACTGTGTTGTGAGCATCCTGCCCTTTGTGCATCGCATGTTTTGTGCTTGGTGTGCCCAGGAGGAAGCTGTGCAAACTTCCTTGGCCCCTGTCCAAGCCGACCGACTGCTCAACTGCTTAGCGGTGGCCCGTGAGTACAATGTGACTGAGGAGGGCCCAAACACTGCAACTGTGGATGGACCAACCAATAATCCCCGACAGGTAGACCTCTTGGAGAAGACTTGCATCTATGGCAGGTGGAAGGAGTTTGGAATGCCATGTCATCATGCTTGCGCTTTCCTGCTCATGAAGCGCATCAACAAAGAGAACCTTGTCGACCCTGGACTCACGCGCATGGCGTTCCGACGTACATACAACAACCCCATCCCCTCGCCGGTGGTGAAGAACATTGTGCCCGTCGAACCATAGTGGCTGCAACCGGGATCAAGGCGTGGGAAGGGACGCCTGCGTGGCGCAAGGAAAGACCGTGAGACAATGCGGAAGAAAAACTTCATTTGCCCACTCTGTGGGCAAAAAGGCCACACCAGGACACGCTGCAAAAACCCGCCTACTCCAAGTCTTGCACAGGCCGCAGGGGATACGATGGGTGTCTAGAGGTTGCTGCTGCACAGGCCGCAGCAAGGGGATACGATAGACGTCTAGAGGTTGCTACTGCACAGGCCGCAGCAGCCTTGGAGGCACGTGCAACTACCTCCACAGCTGTGGATGCTCCACTTGCAGCGTATGACAGTGGTGATGTGGAGTACGATCCCGAGGCTCTGCCCCGGGACGAACAGGATGATGATGATTTTGGTGCTGAAAGTGATGACTCTGGTGCATACTCCCCTCCTCTTAGTGATGATGGTGAGACGGTGACACAGGATGAGCACACCCAGCACTTGGATGAGGAGGAGAGAGAGTGGCAGGAGATGTACGAGGAGGAGCCAGAGGAGGCAGAGTGAGGTACGTACTTGTTCTGTTTGTCATCATGCCCTGTTATTCATATTTTCATGGAACTCTCATCGGTTAAGGGTGTTCGTCATGACTAATACTTGGTTTTGCTCATGTGCAGGATGAAGTTTGCTGGACTATGGAGATTGAGCACACCATAGTGAGAGGCGGCTCACAGTTCACCCGGAGAAGGGGGTTTCGGGTTAGGCAGAAGGTCAGAGTTAGGCTTAGACACAGTAGTTCATTGCATGTGGGGAGGGGGGCTAGTAGTGTGTATGTTCTGAGAAGCAAACATGGCTGCCAAGATTCAGACACTGAGGCCGACGTCTTCTACGATGCTGAGCACTGTCAGCCATGGGAGCAACTGTGTCCTGTCTGTGACATTGTTCATTTTCTCTGGGGATTGAGTCGTGAACTCTTCGAGGAAACTACGTACCCCACGTTCACTGTCTATGGTGTTTAGTGTTTGACATTTCCTTAATTGATTGTACTCAATCCAAGTCCTTTGTGCAAGGTTGGTCATTTCAAGTGCCAACTTCATTACCAAGTACTGTCAGAAGTAGGTGAAGTGTACTTGTGAGTGTTCATAAGGTAATGCTTCTGATGTAAAGACTGTTCATAGCGTTCAAATGATTGCTTCTCTTTCAACATCATAACAATAAGCTGAAATCCATGTCATTCTTTCATAAGAATAACCTTCACGTACCACGTAGAAACACAAGACATGACACTGTCCGTAATAGGCTGCACAACCACCACATGGGAAGTAAGTACATGATACATTAATGAAGTAAGAAATTATTTCATTGGTACAATGTTCATGAAGTTTCCTACTGAGGATGGCACATTGCTGTATAACCTTACCATACGTTGCTAAAGAGGTGACATTGAGAGAAAGCTCTTAGCACTGCTGACGCTAGCGTGGCAGTACAAGCCAGCTAGCTAACTCACTAGCACACACAGGTGTAGGTGAGAACAAGAAGGGGTTGGCTAGGGACACAAACACAAGTGTCAGAAGCTGCAAATGTTGAAATATGCAGAGAGAGATAACAACTGAGGTCTGGACTGCCTAAAAAGTGCCACGGACCTAGTGGATGCACACACACACACGCACACACACACACACACACACACACACACACACACA